>JAJOOB010028752.1:0-12241 GCA_029582485.1 Solanum tarapatanum | reverse complement strand
AAATATCTTTCAACATAAGTTTCCTCCGACTTGAACGTGGAAAAGATAAGGTGCACATCCTTCACCTCCGAATAGATGCGACTTAAATGCAAATATCTTTCAACACAAGTCTCCACCGACTTGAACGTGGAATAGATAAGGTGCACATCATTCACCTCCGAATAGATGCGACTTAAATGTAAATATCTTTCAATGCAAGTTTCCTCTGACTTGAACGTGGAAAAGATAAGGTGCACATCTTTCACCTCCGAATAGATGCGACTTAAATGCAATGGACTTTTCGGCGAATAAAAATGTAATGGCCCTCTTGGCAAATGAAAAATGCAATGACCCTCTCGGGAAATGAAAAATGCAATGGCCTTCTCGGGAAACGAAAAATGCAATGTCCTTCTGGGCAAATGAAAAATGCAATGGCTCTCTCAGAAAATAAAAATACTATGAAAAATGCAAATGATGGATGACCTAATAATTTTCCACTATAACGAGGTGGATGACTCGATGATTGTCCAACTATAACGAGGTGGATGACTTGATGATTGTCCACTGTAACGAGGTGGATGGCTCGATGATTGTCCACTTGTAACGAGGTGGATGACTCGATGATTGTCCACTGTAACAAGGTGGATGGCTCAATGATTGCCCACTGTAACGAGGTGGATAACTCGATTTCTGTCTCTAAAGTGTCATCACCTCGATGCTTTCACATGTTCCTGTACTTGAAAAGAAACAATTAGTAGACACAATGTCGTATTCACTAGCGACTTAGTAATGAAACCTTGAGAAAAGATTCATTAAAAGAGAATATGTACAAAATGCCTGATCACTTTGACACATGTGAGAAACCAACAGTTTACTCTTGACCACCATTATGTATTTTTTGTGACTCATGTCTTATTGGGGATTTGTACGAGGAGTTGTTGGCTCGCCATAACAATACTGAAGATTTGCAAGTTGACTTTGAACTTCAAGCGATGATGGATCATTTGAAGTTCACTATCCAGCTTCTGACAGTACTTGTTGGAATTTTTGAAGTCTTCCTAAAAAATTCTGTCCCAGTTAGAACTTTTGGCAAACCTCAAAATGATCTCCAATATTGACTTGCTGGAGATAGCCCCTTTATTGTGAATTTTTGAGATATTCTCAAAAATTCTGTCCCAGTTTTTATTACAAGGAGAAAAGAAAATCACACTGGTATATGACCGAGCCATCATAGCGCCTACATATCCTGTTGAGCCAAGAATCAGGTCAAATGTAGTTCCAAACTTGTAGATGATGAATGCTGCAAAGAATCTGAGACAAGATCATCAGTAGAAAATGTATAATGTGAACATGATGAAATAGAAAAATGATATTCCTTGTGATATTCAAAGCTAGGAAACAAAAGACAAGTCACATTTTTGGGATGAACAACCCAATGAAGTAAAATAGGCGTCTCACACTTACGATTTAGCCTAAGTCACGTTTTACAACGGACAACCCAAACAAAAAATGCAAATTCTTTTTTTTTAATGAAAAGAATCTAAAAAAGATGCTTTGAAAAATATTATAGAGTGGGTGCTAGCTCACCTTTATTTTTATTTTTTTGAAAATAAATAATGTGAAAAGATAGTCAAGTCTTGACTACAATTGGTATCAGGAGTCAGGATTGCATTGAAATCTCTCTTCTTCTTTTTTCTAACTAAGATTGAATTCAAAGTAATTCCTACAGCTTCAAGTGATATCTCAAACATACTTAAGGATCAACAAGATTTGTTCATCTTGCTTCAAACAAATGTTTTAAATTGTACCAATCCTTAGGTTTCACATGCCCTCACAAAATAACGTCTTATTTCACACATATTTGAAGTGTTTTATTTTAGGACATTTTTCAAAGTGCACTCCACTCACAAGAATGTTCAATACATGCAATTGTGATACCATATGCTTGACCCTTATTTAAATCTCAACTAATGTGAGAACATTCGAAATAGGATCATGTAAGGCTTTTCATTAGCTTGTAACATAGGCTTAGAGACGGGTAGGATATATATTTGGGATAAGAGTGACTTAATTCCTCCTTGAGCGTCACACTGAATTTGTGCTTTTGACGATTTATACACCTTTGGCGTCTGATCTTCTTCATTGTCCCCCTTTTTTCGACTTCTTTTGAATTCTCATTTGTTGGAGCTTTTCCTCTCTAATTTTCACCCCTTTATTTTGTGTGGACTTCTTTTGAGTCCTTATTTCTTGGAGCTTTTCTTTTATTTCGCCCCTTTCTTTTGAAGTTTTCTCCTCTTTTGTTGGAGTATTTTCCTTCTCTTCTTTCACTGACCTTGTAGGGGTGTTTTTGTCTTTTCTTATGTCTTTCAACCATTTTTTTTCTTTATGTAGAAGTCTATTTGCTTCATTGACTTTGTGATACTTAATATCTTTTGTCTTTGACAACTTCAAACATGAATCTTCTCTTATATTCTGCACATCTTTGGTGCGCTCAAGAAAGTTGGCCCAAAAGAGGGATAGTGCACGTAAGCACTCAGAAGGGAAATAGCTAAGATGTGGTTATCCAAAGAAAAGGCTTCAGGCTCAAAGTGGGAAAACTAAGGATTAATGTCATTTGGTAGGTTTTGAAAGGCACAATCAGGTCAAAGAAGGGCTACGATCCTTTCCTAACCCAAACATTACTCAGGATTTCGCCTTGATAACATTCAAGCCAAGTTCTAGATCAACAGTGTGATGCGATTGAATTTTAATCTAAAAGCTCACCACATAATGCATATGAAACCATGAGGTTGGCTTTATTCTTATCTTGAATGTCTGCAAGAGAATTTTCAAGCATCATAAAAGTACAAATGAGAGGTACCAAAAGGATCTATGGGTTACCACAAAGTCAGTCCTCTCCATCATATAGAATATTTTTACATGCTCCTAACTGCATTGGTCTCAATTGAGTTAAATACATGGCTCTTATAATATTTACACAATGTTTTTTTTAAAGAATGAATACCGAACCCGAGAATGACTGCCTACGTATCTCATCGAGATGCGAATCAGGTGTGCGTAGTTCATGCAGATATGTCTTTAAAAATATGCATAAACTATTTTACTTTTTTTTTTCTTCTGAAATTTGAAAGAATAAATACCGAACTCAAAAAGGGCTGCCTACGTATCTCACCGAGATGAGAATCAGGTTCGCGTAGTTCGTGCAGATATGGTTTTGAATATACGCACACAATATTATTTTATTTTATTTTACCTTTTTTTTTTTGAAAAATGAATACCGAACCCAAGAAGAGCTGCCTACGTATCTCACCAAGATGAGAATCAGGTTTGCGTAGTTCATGCAGATATGACTTTGAAAATATGCACAAACTATTTTACTTTTTTATTTTTGAAATTTGAAAAAAATGGATACCGAACCCAAGAAGGGTTGCCTACGTATCTCACCAAGATGAGAATCAGGTTTGCGTAGTTCGTTCAAATATGACACAAAATAATTTCAAAATTTAGACAAACTCGGAGCGATTCATTGTATCCTCTTAACTGTTGAGCTTTGTGTTGTCTGTTGAATGTTGTAACACCCTAGAATATTTCGAACTAAGACTCGAACCGTTCTTCGTAGTGAGTGAGATTTTACCAAGGAATTAAAATTTTCTTAAGTGTTAAGGTCACTAGATGTAGCACCTTGAGTTCCAAAAAGAATTAAATTGGAAATAGCAAAATCTGAAATTTTACAAGTTAAGTTAAGTATGAGTTTTGGGTCGACTTCAAACGACCATAAATTCCAGCTCAAGATGAGTTAGGTGTGATACCAGACACCGTAGGGAATATAATTGAATTATCTTTCCAATGACACCAAGTTTTCTAAGTTTCGAGTTCGTATGAGGGAGATATGTCCATTCGAAGTTGGGCTGTCTAGATAAGGAAAGTCAAAACCGGATTTTAGAGGGGTATTTTTGTCTTTTCCTTACCCAATCAGATTTGATTCCTTTTTAGTAATATTTTAGGGGTATAATATGATTAGGTTCAGTTTTATAATCCTAGTTTACGCCTAGGGTTTTAGTTGAGATTTCAAGAAGAGAAAAGAAGAAGAGAGAAGAGGAGAAAAGAGAAAGGATCGAAGCGTTCGTCGAAATTTTTGAGAGTTGTTGTGGATTATCGCCATGGGTTTGATCCCTAAGAGGTATGTAAGCTTCCATAGTGTTGGTTTTGTTCACCCACATGCCAAACATATTATTTACAGCGAAGTTTCATTCACAAAAAGTTGAAGGATTTAAGTTCTTGATAGGTCTTCTTGAGGTTCATTCTAAATCTTGTTTTGTTGGGGTTTTGATGACATCTTGAGATTAAAGTGATTGTTTTGAGTTTTATTTTGAGTGGATTAGTGTGTACTTAGGCTGGGTGATAGAATCTAAGGAAAATTTGAGAAAAGAAATCGATTAAAAGCTATTTAGGATCAGAAAATGAGAAGCGAAATTCGTTGAAACTTTGACTGGGGAGAGGCTGGCGCGGCGCGCCCCAGATGCGCCCAAGGGGATGGGGCAGCGCACCTTCAGTGCGCCCATATGTAGTCTCTAAATGTTAGGGATTGGCTCCCAGTGCCCGGAACGCACCAGGGTCGCCTGCCCCACTCATTCTCCGTCGGTTGTACCGTTTGAGCTCCTTTGAAGTGCATCTTCACCCCTTTTGATTCTAAACACTTCAAACTACTTCCAAACACCTAGAAATCATTCATAACATGATCATAACCTTGAATTCATAATTCAAAATTCAAGGTAAAGTTAAGAGTTATGTCTTGAGAGTTCTTTCGATCATTTAGAGAAAGTCTCTTTCAGTCCTTTTGAGGTGTCTTTTACAATTTCCAATAATTTGTTTCAAGACTCAAGTAAGTGAGCATGAGAGTTAGGAGAATGTATTCATGAGTCTACAATATCACCTAGATCTTTCATGTCATGAACCAAACTCCTGAATTCATAATTCACATTCAAGAGAGAGTTAAAGAGTAGAGTTCAAGAAAGCATTTGAGTTCAATTGTGAATCCTTTGACATCAACTATTGATTTGAACTAAGTTTTGAGGAAGTAAGTAAGAGAATGAGAAGATTCCTATACATGAGTTCCATGTAGTTATGTAGACCTTCGAGTTGAGTTGTTCCATGCCCATAATTCAGCATGAACTTAGTAAGTTGAGCATCTTTCAGAGAAGTGGTATCTTCAAGTTCTAAGCCTTTAAGTGTTGAGTTCCTAATCCCTCTTTGAGATTCATTTCTAATCTTGTGACTATTATATATTACCCATAAAGTCCTTGAGTTGAGTAGTTCATGTCCATAATTCTGCATGAACCCTATGAGTCGAACAGTCTTGAGATGAGAGGTATCATTGAGTCATTGAGTTAAGTAGTTCATGCCTATAATTCTGCATGAACCCTCCGAGTCGAGCATTCTTGAGATGAGTAGTATCATTGACTCCTTGAGTTCGGGAGTGGTTGAGTTCCAAGTATTTAGTTCTATGCTTGGTTATTGAAAACGTTGAGTTGAGTCGTTCATGTCCATAATTCGGCATGAACCCTATATCAAGAAGTCTTTTTACAAATTGTTTTAAAACTTGTTTTAAAGACTAAAACACTGAGTTGAGAAAGAGTAAAGTTGAAGTTCTGTTCTTCAAAGAAGTATATGGGGACTAAGTATTCCGAAAGAGATTTAAAATGTTTTCACATTTAAATAAGAATGGAAACTGAGATTTCCAAAAAGCCTTCAGGCTAGTTTTCAGAAAAGAGTAATAGCTTTCTAAATGAAGCAAGAAAGGAAACTGAGATTTCCAAGATAGCCTTTGAGCACTAATCTCAAATCACAGAAGAAGTTTGTTTTCTTTAAAAACATAAGAGCTAGTATATTTTGGGAGTAGTATTGAGCACCGAATTGGGGGCGAGCATGAGTTTAGATAACTCACGTCTCCATAAAACCATGTAGCCACCATGGGTAGCAAAAGGTCATACTTTTTAGATGAACTCTTTTCACAATAGACTAGTGGATCCACTTAGTAGTTTAGGTTCTATACCTTTGGCCGGGTATAGGATGCGCTGGTAGCGTGAGGTAGATCGCTATATCATTACTATAGCTCTTATGTGATGGTTGTCGGTTAGAGAAACTCCCACAGAAGTTATTGTATTCTTATATACACAGTTATTTGTATTTTACGTACATTTCAGAGTTATGTTGTATCCTTGCATACACACATAGTTGATAGCATGTTTTTAAACAGTTTGTTTCTTTATATTGCACTTGTTTTAAATTGCTTTATATTGAAATGAGTTCAGTCATATTGAGTTGATTATCCAGAGTTGACTACCCATAGTCGAATATCATATCTTTGAGCTGAGTATCTTATCTCTGAGTTGAGTATCTTATCCTTGAGTACTTCTGAGTTGAGTAAGTTTGAGTATCCTTGAGTATTCCTTGAGTTGAGTAAGTTTGAGAAGAGGTAAGTATGTTTCCTTTTTATCAAATTTCAAGCTTATGTTTATGCTTTAGAATTCTTCTTACATGCTCGTACATTCCATGTACTGAGCCATTTGGCCTGCATCTTCTCATGATGAAGAAACAAGTATTCAGGATCATCAACATGAGATTCGTTGATACATCTAGGAGTTCGAGTTAGCTATGATAAGCCTCCTTGTTTCCAGAGGATTTCATTTACTTTTTAGTTTAGTCAGGATGGCATGGATCTTGTCTCGACTTCCATCTTTATCTGTTAGAGACTTCATAGATAGTCAGTATAGTTGAGAAGTCTCTATTATTTATTTTATTAAATATTTTAAAGACTTAAATTGCCTATTTTATGGCGAGTTGAATAATTTATTTTATTCATAGTTTTCTTTTGAGTTAAAGCTTTCTATTTAAGTTTCATGAATTTTATTCAATTTTTAAGCTTTGTATGCTCGAATTAGTCTTCCGTTTGTAGTTAGACAGGATGAGGGTTCACTTGAGAACCAACAATGGTTCTCGAGTGCCGGCCATGTCCAGGGTGTAGGCTCGGGTCGTGACAAATGTAGTCTATCATTTTTCTTACAGTAACCACTTGTTGTATTTTTTTTTAATGTCTCTTGTAATTGTATCTTCTCCCAATTATCCACGAGAACAAGATATTGGTATGACCATCCCCGACTGTCGTCGAGGATGATTTTCCTGCAAAAATATGAAAAATGTGTGAAAGCAAGGCCAGCATGTAAAACAATAAAAAATGCATGAGTGCGACCTCATAGTCAAAGACTCCCTTGATTTATCTTTTTGACTTGATTATAATGTCTTGTGAAATACAAAGACTCGAATTTCGCAAATCCTCTTGTCCCTTGCAACTTCGGACGAACAATAATGACTTCCAAATTCTGACATAAATCAACCTCTCACTTAAAAAGAAGAAAAACTCAAAAGGTAAAAGTCTTAGTTCGTGTTCATAATGGATAATGCAAAATATTACACAAAAAATTAATTAAGCACATAAGCACTGCTTTGATTGAAGACAAACTCAATTATATCACATAACATACAGATAGTTATTGCGTGTCCTATACAAATATGTGACCCTTTTGTGCTAAGGGTAGGATTATCGATCTGAAGGATGTATAACATCATTTGAAACATTTCGTTGGCCCCCAAAAATTAAAATTTATACAAGCTTTGTAAATAAATTGAATGGGGATACATAATAGGGAAAAGAGATACAAATAATCGGTCCCACACAATGGTACAATCTTAAACTAAGGTTCTATGAAAGGTCCTTCATTCTTGAACTTCTTGCCATCTCTAAATGTCAACGTCTTCAGATACAATGGTAATTTGGTCCTTCTTTAACTCGAACAAACTCTTAAACTCCCAACCCCATGAGACGATGTTTTGCAAAATAACGTATACATCCTTCAACTTTAAACACATACACATGATTGTCTTTTGTTGACCAATAGGCCAAATAGGTACAAGGTGGGCTTCTAATGGGCCCAACACGCCTTGGGTGTTGGGTCGACTTAGTTCAAAATGCGCTAAATTCAGGATTGGTTTCGCTCTACAATAGTTGACTAAGAGTGGCTTCTGAAAGATCGGGAACCCAAGCAGACAACTTAGGCAGGAATTCAAGACAATCATTGGACGCCTGACGTACCAATAAATTGCCGATCATTTCGAAAAAGGATCGAGTATAAAAAGTTCGGCTGCGATTATGTAGAAACTGTCCTTAATACACTATACATACAACGGAAAATTTCATGAATGCAACGGCAGTATACATACAATTAAACAAATAATAAATAAATAACAAGTACAATATATACAAATAATCAACAAAATATACAAAATACAAGATGTAACACAATAAAAGACAAACCTCCTCAATTTGAAAAAAATGAACTCATAATGGTTAGAACTTCTATATTCCCAGCGAAATCGCCATTCTTTTTACATCTCTACTTTATTTAAGTAAGGCGAAATATCGTGGTGACTCAAAAAATAATCAATTAAGTCGATTTTAAAAGTATTTTAAGAATAAATGAGTTTTAAAGGAGTCGTAACCTAATTTTAAGAAAAACTAGGAAATCATTTAAAAATATGTCAACGAAACCATTAGATTCTAGGTAAGGAGTTCAAGTTATTTCGAAGGGATGGTATTAGGCATTCTTCGAAATCCACAAATGTGGGTTTCGATTGAGTTCATTTTTTTTAAAATTGAGGAGGAGATAAAAACAAACATATTAGTATATTAAACATGCAATATACACAAGTAATAAAATAAAAACAATAATATAAGAAATGATCTAAAGTTTGCCTAACATCGATATATAAAAAATAATGAATAAACAATATAATTCTCCAATGGGAAGCATCTCCGGGTACCTATAAAGAAAATTAGTAAAAGTGTTAATACTAAATAAATATGAATAAAAATAAATGAATTAAATAATAACTTAAAAATAAAAATTCGTCTTATTAACATGAGAGCCTTGGAATTGACGGTAATTTCTTCATCGGCCAATTCTAACATACAAAATATAAACTTAAAATAAATTTCCGTCTTTTATAATGGAGAGGACTCTAAAATCGACGGAGAGATTTTTTCATTAAACAATTTTAACATGCAATTTATATAAAATTAAACTAAATCTCCGTCTTTTACAATGGGGAGGCCTCGAAAACCGACGGAGAGATTTTTTTCATTGGCCCAATTAACTTATTTTCCAAACAAGAAATGAAATGAAAAAGATGATAAAAAAACATAAAATAATAATCAAGCCAACCGAAAATAGAACAATGTCCTAATTACTATCAAAACAAACCAATATAATTTAAAGACAATCCCAATAAATTAATATATCAAAAATAACTATAAAACAAACTAAGATAAAATACAATTAAAGAAGATGAGATTAACAGAAAGTACCATAATGCTACAAACAAATTAAATTCAACTTAGCGTAACATATCTAGCTACCACACTACAAAACAAGAACAACAAATAAAAAAAAATAGACCATTAATCCAAATGTAGAACAAAACTACTTCTAACAAAATAATAATCAAAAGTAACAATACTACTACAATCTAGTGCAACAGTAGTCTTGCAATATCTACTTGACAATTTTTAATAAATAAAATAATGTGAAAACAGAGGAGCAATATGAAATGAACACAAACTTGCTAAACCAAAGATAACTAAATTGTTGCAAATAGCAAGAAAAAATAAAGGACCAAAACAATTGATAAAAAACGATACAAGAATTCAATAATTAAAAGTGAAAAATAATGCAACCGTGAGAATATTTATCAACAATAACACCAAACAACCCAAAATATAATAGGAAAAGGAGGTTATCGGAGGGAAACTTTTTCGGCTAGATCTAGAAGTGAAAGACTCGTCGGAGTTTTTGTGGGTTCCGCCAAACTTTGAGAGCTCATGGTTGCTGTTCTGATGGTCGCGGCGTTGCTGGTGGTTTTTGCAGAGCTTGGAGCTCGCTTAGTTTGCTGTTGAAGTGTATCTAGTTGTTTGGTGCGTAGTTCGCTGGAAAAGCAAAGGAAAATGGGGTCTTTTGGTTGGTTCGCCTGAAAAGAGAAGAGGGTTTTGGGTGGTTTTGGGTCTGGTTTCACTGGTGGTTCACGGTGGTAGAGTGGTGGTTTGTAATCTGGTTGGTGGTCGGAGGCGTGAAGGGTTGTTTGAGCTACTGGGTTTGAGGGAGAACAGTGAGGTTGTTTAGTTGTTATTTGCTGGTTGAAGCTGGCCGGAAATGGAGTTTGGGAGGTGGTGAGGAAGAAGGGTGGCGGCAGCTTTGAGAATATGATAGAAAATATCTTAGAGTTTCACTCCTTTTGGAAGTTTTCACCACTTAGTCTAAATATATTATCCACCTCCTTGACTTAATGAATAAGCTATTGTTTATATAGAAAATCGAAAACTATCTATAGTACAATACCATTATCATAAAATCATGCGCTGAAACCACTAGTTAAATAAAATATTTGTGTATGAAATCTTATTTATATTTGAATGAATTTTTAGACTTTGCAAAATATCAAAATTAATATTAGCAAATGTAACGAATAAAAATGAAAATTAAAAAAAGTAATGAACGTAACTAATGACATGTAATAAGTACAATTTAACAGAAATAAAGATTTAATCAAAATGAACAAATATTTGAACGTATTCAACCGGCTGTGACAAAAAATAATGTAATTTAAATTAACTGATAAAAAATCAAAAAAATTGACAAATAAAGATAGTTATCGATAAACTTATTTAAACTTATAAAAAATATATTTTGAACAATTAAATAAATAAAATTTAAAAGTTACGAATTTTTAAAATGTTACGCTAAAATTGGGTGTCAACAGTTGTCCCTTTCGTTGGATACGATTGATGAAAGAAATCATGGACAATGAAAATTGAGAAACCCGATTTTGGCTGAAAACATGACCTTCATATAAAAGTGTGGTTGGAATGTGGTGGAATTCGATCCTCAACTTTCTTCCAAAAGGTTCCACGTTTTACCGCGTCCTTGTTGACATAGTCAACAACTATGGCTTAATTGAGAATGCATTATCTTTGATGTTCTCGAAAAAACAAAGATAAAACTCATTAGTAGAGACAAAACTAACAGAAAAAAGGTTGCATCTCTTATGATATGACGAATGAAGATGATCCATCGGTAAGATATAAATACATGTCCATTGGTAGGACGAATGAAGATGATCCATCGGAAGGATTTGAATGTATGTCCATCGGTAGGACGATTGAGGATGATCCATCGGTAGGATCTGAATGTATGTCCATCGGTAGGATCAATGAAGATGATCCATTAGTAGAATATAAATGCATGTGCATCGGTAGGACGAATTAAAATGATCCATCGGAAGGATTTGAATGTATGTCCATCGGTAGGACGAATGAGGATGATCCATCGGTAGGATGAATAAAGATGATCCATCGATAGGATATCAATGTGTGTGTCCATCGATAAGATCTGAATGTATATCCTTCAACGCCAATCTCCTCCGACTTCAATGTCAAATAGATACGGTGCACATCTTTCACCTCTGAATAGATGCGACTTAAATGCAAATATCATTCAACGCAAGTTTCCTCCGACTTGAACGTGGAAACGATAGGGTACACATCCTTCACCTCCGAATAGATGCGACTTAAATGCAAATATCTTTCAATACAAGTCTCCTCCGACTTGTACGCGGAATAGATATGGTGCCATCCTTCACTCCTGAATAGATGCGGATTAAATGCAAATATATTTCAACACAAGTTTCCTCCGACTTGAACGTGGAATAGATAGGGTGCACATACTTCACCTCCGAATAAATTCGACTTCAATGCAAATATCTTTCAACGCAAGTTTCCTTCGACTTGAACGTGGAATAGATAGGGTGCACATCCTTCACCTCTGAATAGATGCGACTTAAATGCAAATATCTTTCAACGCAAGTTTCCTCCGAATTGAACGTGGAATAAATATGGTGCATATCCTTCAACTCCGAATAGATGCGACTTAAATGAAAATATCTTTCAACGCAAGTCTCCACTGACTTGAACGTGAAAAAGATAAGGTGCACATCCTTCACCTCCGAATAGATGCGACTTAAATGCAAATATCTTTCAACGCAAGTTTCCTCCGACTTGAACGTGGAAAAGATAAGGTGCACATCCTTCACCTCTGAATAGATGCGACTTAAATGCAAATATCTTTCAACATAAGTTTCCTCCGACTTGAACGTG
>JAJOOB010028749.1:0-13589 GCA_029582485.1 Solanum tarapatanum | reverse complement strand
TTCCTTCTCTGAAATTTTTGGTGGACGAACAATAAGTTGGTCATCAAGCTCTCGTCGCATCAGTTCAATACTTAAAAGGAGGTAATGATCCTTTTTCACATTAGTATAAGAATATTGTTTGCCAACATAGACTAAAATTTGTTATGCTTTCTGAATTCTTTCTTATGTGCAAACTGATGTATTACATGTTCTCGTTAGAATGTGGAGTGTTAATAGATTTTAATGAGGTGGATGGTATGTTTAACTTCTAAATTATTGGGAATCGACTGTTCGACAATGTCTAATGGAATACAATTATCTTTACTAGTATAGAGAAATTACTTTTTGGATAGAACAATTAATTCTCCCTCTTTTCCTGATTATTTCATTTTTAGATTGGTCGTGTATTTATTAACCTGTATTTTCCTATTTATTTATTGGATTTACTTCTCTATGAGTATTGCTTTTGTTAGACGTGTACGTCTTCTACGTAAAAGCAACATGTGGCCTCTGTAAAATAATTAAGTGTAGAAAAATATAATCTAGTCCACCTGCAATTTGTTCTCCTGTATTTTTCAATGTTAGTAAAAATGTATTTCGTGAGATTACTATTGGATTAAAGACAACTTTGTACTAATACAGTGAGATTACTATTGGATTAAAGACAACTTTGTACTAATACAGTGAAATTACTATTGGATTAAAGACAACTTTGTACTAATACACATAGGCATCGACCTCTATTTTTCATGGTCTGTCCAGAGCAACAGTTTCGTTCAATACTTCATGATATTTAATCCTGTCTTACTACTATCTTGATAGCTCTATAATAATCTATACTACCATTAGGATATTTCAGATTCCATATTTTTCTACTTCTTAAAGGATTTTTCATTTCCCTGTATATGTTCTCTTTAAATTTTGGACAAGTACTTTAAGTTTAGAGTGTTGGACAAGATGTACCTGGTGATGTCATTGATATGCCAACTCATGATCTACATTCAGAAGATATAGAAGAAGATATGGAAACATCAGAAGAAGATGAGGACTTTGATGATGATGAGAACTTATATGATACCGATTGGGATTGGATGGTGGCTGATTATTGACGAAGGGACTTTTCAGAAATTTCTCTATTGCATTTTCTTATTTGTACTTCTGATCTTGCCTTTTTTATTGCTATTGTGTACTTCTGGTTTTTTAGGTTTTCTCTTTGTTATTAAAGATCTCTTTAGTGCTTTATACGTTGAAACTAGCTGAGTGATTTGTGCTTCCTAAAGACTAGGTGAATTAAGTAGCAAGAAGCGGTGAGTCTGATTTATGCTTCATCATTTCTCTCTTTTTTCTAGTTCATCTTATCATGTTACAACAGTTATTGCGACTGTAATCTTCTTTTCTCTGATTCTGCTTTATCTTATTGATTTTTTTGGGATGTCTAACTCCTTATCCTTTTATCTCTATTTATACAGTAGGCAGTACTTGCTAGTCATGGCACAACGAGAGTCTTCAAGAATAAGGAATAAAGATACAGGAGAAACTGTTCCAGTTGGAACACTTATATCTTTGGTGAATCAAAAGAAGTTGTTGCTAACTAGAAGAAGAAATGATATAACGAGTTTGATAAGGTCAATTGAAAAGGGCCAGCGTCTAACAGATGTAATAGAAGAACAACATCTACTAGAACCACGAAATCCAGAGGTAGGAGTCCATATACAAGATGACTCAACTAAACATGTACCACAAAATCCAGAGGTAGAAGAACAAGTTCAATTGAATTCTACTACTATTGAAGTAAATGAACAATGTGAAGAACAAGGCAAGAACATCTAGGTTTTTATTTATAATATTTCTATACTTTTTTAATTATGAAATCAAATGACAATACTAATTTGGAGGTTATCTTTATTTGTGTATTATTGTAGACTTTTCCACTCAAAAAAGAGAAAGAGGTCCAACAAAGATGTTAAATGTACATGGAAGGCATGATCGTAAATTGGTTGTACTAAATAAAGGTGGTCAGCCTGTTGGTCCTAGTAATGATGTGGTGATAGAGTTGAGCAGCTTCCTCGGTACACTTGCAAGGAATGCGACCCTTTGTCCTCTTGTTATAGAAAATTGGAAGCTAACACATAAATTTTGTTTTGTAAGATTATACCAAGGTTTAAAGTTTTCAATTCTCTTTTAAGTTGAATATATTTCACGTTTATTACACTAACTCAGTGTCCCAATTTTCAGGAGAAATATGATATTCCGAAAATTGAAAATAGATGGACTTTAAAAACAATTCAAGAAGCTTGGAGAAGGCGTAAGTTTGATTTGAAAACACACCACTTTGATACCTATGGTAATGATCAAATTTGAATGGAGAAAAGGTCTAATGATGTTCCAAAATCTCAATTTATGGAACTTCTTAGATACTGGAATTCAGAAAAATTTCAAGTAATCTTACTAGCTGATAATACACAATTAGAATTATCCGACTCATCGATCGATCATGGAAAAAGATAAAAAAAAGCCTCCCTTATTTTAGTATTTTTCTGTTAAATGTGAAAACTTATGAGTTTTATTGATCTTGACACCTATGAGCATTCCTAGAAAACTTAAGAAGGTCAAATTTCTTTACAATTGTTTTCTTGATCTGGACGATCACTATGTCTGTGTGATATGCATATTAGCTAATCTTTCCTTTATTAATAATATTCTTTGTACAGCTAACCACAAGATAAACATGTGTTTGGGTTGAGTGCACCAGTCTAACATATTCTCTTCTATTTGTAGAAAATGTCCAAAACCAATAGTGAGAATTGGAAAAAGTTGAAGAATCCACTTACTGTTGGCAAAAACAGATTTGCTTTAGTTCGCAATGATTTGGAATGAGCTATTGTGTGACATTGAATATATACATGTCGCTTTTTTAATGAAGATTTTTGATATCCACTTTTAATGTGTCTAGGAAAAAGAGAGGGAAACTTATGATCCTCCATCACTTAAGGAATTTTTTGTGGTTACAAGAAAAAGAAAACCCAATCGATTATACAAGGATACAAATGAAGAGTACAATTGTGAGACTCCTATCTAATTTTTAATTTGTTTGATTTAAATTAGTTTTTTTCGTATCGAGTCTTTTTATGTATACTTTAATTAGCTTATTTTTCTAAAAAAATAAAAATAAAATTATAGGCTGAGATGGAGAATATTAAAATGCAACAAAATGAAGATGGTAATGAGACGATTGATGCATTTCCATCTGTCATGGGTTCGAAACATCCTGGATGTTTGAGATTTTATGGAATAGGGTTACTAAACCTACTTTGAAAGGGAAAGTGGGAGTTTCGAAGCCTCATCAAATGCAACAAATAAGCTCGTGAAAAAGATAATAGAGAGAATGCTAAGAATGGAAGAAAAAATTGAGGAACTAAAGGAACAATTTGACGAACAAAAGACCATGATGAGACAAGAAATTTTAGAAGATGTCATGACAAAACTCCATCGTTCAAGCCTACCAATTGATGTTAATGTTCTAGCAACATTACTTGATGCTTCGTCAACACGAGAAACAACTATTCGGTCATTCCATCGTCCATCTATACATAGCAACAATCAAGGTAAGAATCCTCCTTCTTGTTCTTCCAATTCTTCTACTACTGCTTTTACAACTTCTTGTTTGCTTCAGCTTCGTCTGCTTTTGATATGTTGATCTGCTTCTACTTTTTTTCTTGCGCTACTTCACTTGCAATCTTCTTCTATTGTTGCTGGTGCATCTGTGATCATCTTGTTATTTATATCAAAGTTAATTGTATCGAGATTAGTGTTACAGTTGTTTGCATAGTTTTGGAGTATTGAACTAAACTGAAAACATCAATTGACTAAGAAAGTTTTAAAATATGTACTCAATTCTTGGTTGATTTTAGGTATTGTTGATTTTTTGTAAAAACATATTGACCTGAGTTGTTGAATTTACTAAATATGTACACTTTCGGCTTCTTATTAAAGCTCATCATCCTATTTCTATGGTGATAAAAGACACTCTAAACTTTTAAGATTTAGAACAGTCTATATATATATATATATATATTGTGTTTTATAGTTGAACCATTGACATTTATTTTTATTTTGCTCAAGTTGGAAATTCAGTTTGATGAACTTACCGTTGAAAGCGTATTAATTGGTTATGAAAAGCAGGTTCTTTGATTGGTTAGTATCATTATTCTGGAACAAAAACTATGTCAGGAAGAAATTGCCATTACTAAAAAATATTATGAAGTAGCTTTGATTTTCTTTCTAAAAGCGGCATCTTAGGGGTCAGTCAATTTCTTATAAAACTGCTCTTGTGCAAAAACTTTGGCCCATGTATGAGATAAATAACCCTTTTATTTTTACTTTCTAAAAAAGGTATGTGGTCCTATAGGTTATATTAAGAAAGAGAAAATTGGGAGTTATATGATTTCTTTTCCCTTTTCATTTTTATACTTTTTCTTTCCTTTTCCCTATCTTTAATTGTTGTCCCTTTTGAAATTGTAGGTGAACAAAATGAAAAATGTGAGGATGAAGGTAGTGAAGACCTTTACAGAGAATTGCTTGATCTACATCTACAAACATTCTAGGACTATTTTTACTTTTGGGCTTTAATTTTGTGAACTTAATTGTATGCTAACTCTTGAACATTTTAGGACTATTTTTATGTTTGGGCTTAACTTTTGCGAAAATCAATGTATGCTAACCCTTGAATTGTCAATCAATATTGTGTTTCTATCTGTAAGATATGGATGAGTACACTAGTTGAAGTACATATTGATTTAATATTTCCTATCATTATATTATAGTTTATTGCAAAAGTACATGGTATTATATAGTTGGTACAACAGCCTACAATAAGCATTAAAAAAGGCCTATTGCAATAGCTTAATAACAGTGTTGCAACAGTTTAGCAGAATCGTTGTAATAGCTCTGACTGAGCTATATTATAAAGCTGTTGTGGTAGATCGTGTGCAACGGTTTCAAATCGTTGGAATAAATCTATTGCAACGGTCCGTAACTATTGCACTAACAATTGAAAAGTGTTGTCATAGAATAAAGAATAATTGTTGCTATAGATAGGTGTGTCACAACAATTTAGAAACTGTTGCATAAAGCTGTTACTATAGACGTATTGCAACACGCTTATATGCAGCACACCCTTTTCCGTTGCCATAAGGTTATTGCAACGCTCTTCGGATCTATGGCAATGATTTTTCTTGCATTGCAACAGACCTATTTTCTAGTAGTGTTATAAGGTCTTCTTATAGCAATTCAAAAACCTAATGGATTGATTATCCATTATTTTCCTCTTATTTCCATCTTTTACTATTTGTACTATTAACTATTACTACTATTTTATGGACATCAAGAAAAACACTAATAATTACTAGTACAATTAGCATTATTATCAAGTAGTATTCTCGTGAAAATGAAGCATGTACGAATCTCTGAGATTGAAACTAGCATAAAAGAATTATATTCTTAATTGGACTAATGTGGATCGTACTATATTATATTAATATAAGTGAATGGTTTGAACAATTGACATGCATTAATGAACATTATCGTTAGGATGGTATGTGGGAAGCGATATAATTGACTGGAGAAAGGTGAAGAAGCTCAACGTATTATGAGAAAGATATTTAAAGATACAATACATGTGTCAGGGCAAATTGTTATTTAAATATTTGGATTTTCAAGGACATATTAAGTCGATGAAAAGGATTTTTAAAGATTTAGATGAGATTCTTCAAGGTTGGCTGGATGACCATATGAGAAAGGAAAATATAGTCGTAGAGATCATGACAATATTCAAGATTTTATTGATGCAATGCTTATGGTAACGAATCGTGATGATTTCAAAGCTTATGGTTATTCTCAATCAACTGTGGTCAAGGCAACTGTTTTGATAAAAAAAAAATTGATCCTAAATACATTGTTAGATTTGAATTTGAAATTGAGCAACTTCGCCTTTCGTTAGACTTTTATTCTAATATTATCCGCTTGTTAGTATTTTTTCTATTCTCATTGATTCACTCAAAATATCTATGGAACAATATTGAACATATTTCAGTGTGAAATTTCAATAGAAATCGAAAATGGTGATTGTTTAGTAGGACAAATTTAAAACATTTTTCCTTGTTTTTAACTAATTAACAACAAAATCCTTGAAATGTGGAGAGTATGATCGAGGATGGCTCCGATACAATGGCGGTTCCTTGTAATTGAACAATCCACACGTAATGAAAAAAGCCCAAGAAGAAATAGACACTAAAATTGATATAGAGAGGTGGATAGAAGACTCTGATATTCAAAATTTAGCCTATCTTTAAGCTATTGTTAAACAAACGTTACGTTTATATCCACCAGTACCTTTTTTAGTACCTCATGAGGCAGTGGAAGATTGTAAAGTGGCTGGTTATCACGTTCCAAAGGAACAAGGGTACACGCTTATATGTGAACATATGGAAAATACAATGTGATCCCAAAATTTATCCCGATCCTTTTATGCCAGAGAGATTCTTGACAAAAGAAAAAAAGATCATAGATGATCGTGGTCAACATTTTGAGTTTATTCCTTTTGATTCTGGAAGACGATCTTGTCCAGGAATGACGTTTGCGTCACTAGTGACACATGTAATTCTTGGTGGATTGCTTCAAGGTTTTGATTTTAATATACCATCGAATATGCCCCATATGATATGACAGAAGGCTTAGGCATTACTATGCCAAAGGCTAATCAAGTGGAAGTAGTGATTAAACCTCGTTTGTTTTCTAAGTTTTATGAACTCTGACATATAATTAAGCAAATAAAAATATATCTTTATAAGTGTTTCTTTATACAATGGACTTAACTCCTCATATTTTATATTAGACTAGTACCCCTTACTAATTTTCAATTGAGAATGTTAATTTTCTATCGGTGCTAAAAATGTTTATTTAAGAAAAAATATTTATCAGCATATAATAGTATATACAATCAGTAACAAATCTTTTTTTTTTCAATGATATCTCACATTTGGATCCATTTTCATTCTAAATATATTCAAAAGTCACTAAACTATTTTTGTATCCAAAATCGAGAAAATCACAAGAGTGGTCATTACATATTTTTGGTAATAGGTTCAAAATAGTTCTTTAAATATCAAATGAACAATTTTGGCATTTAAGCTTGCCAATAGAGACCACCTTTGATTTTCGTCATATATTTATCAAACTATGATCGCTGAATTTAATAGGAACAATGAAAATTTAAAATATATATAATGGGAACTCACATTTGAAAGTTTGTACTAAGTTTTTTGTTATTTTGGACTATTTCTAGAACTTGGTGCAACATTGAGAGGTGTAGTTTAATGTACTTTTGTGTCTGGAATAATTTGAAATTTTATACTCCCTTGGTTTAATAATACTAGTTGTTTATTAGATTATTTTTATAGTGTTTTTGCAAAATTATATATAAATATTTTTGAAATAATTATTATTTACTTACTTAAGAAATACTAATAAATAAATAAATAAATATCCCGCTTATTTTATTTTTTAAAACCAAATACATCCTTGTTTATATTTTTAAAAACAAGAAATGCTATTAACCATGATGCTGCACTAAATAACCTGAGTTGAGAACAACACACATTCTTCAACAATGTGCTGATGGTGATGACGATGCCACAAAATTAATATAATATAATATAATATAGGGAAAAGGTCCTGATTTATCCCTAAACTTTATGATTTATAATATATTATATTATGTGATATTATAATATAATATAATGATGCACGTGATTACTTTGAATTTTACTCTTTAGAGTTTTCATTGTATGTCAGGTAATCATAAAAAATGTTACTGTACACTTAGGGTTTTTGAGTTTATCAGAATTTACAGGTTTATTAATTTTTCTATCTGAAATATTATTTACATTTCTATTTTTTGGATTATTAGAACTATCATTTTTGTTTTTCACTTTTCTGGTATGAATATTGAAAGCTAAACATTCTTGGGCATACGCCTACGGCATTTTAAAAAGGAAAAAAATATGCGGACAAGTAAATATATATATAGTTTGCCTTAATTATAATTTGCGACTTATTTTAGTTATAATTATGCGGTTCGGTTTTTAGTCTAGTATAATTTGCACGTTTGTATAATTCAGAATTTGTATAGTATAATTTGTATAACTGTTAAAAGTTCAGATGTTTGTATTTGTATAGATTCGTTATTTCGAATTTATATAAAACTAGTTGAATAATACAAACGTACCCAAGAATTGTATAAACTCACCCACTAATTATACAAACTGCGAATTATACAAACGAGGTAGTTTAAACTGTAGCTACAATTCATAAATATGCAAACTATAGCTATGAAGCATAATTAAATTTATTATAGTGGCTATTTGCGAAAGTTTCCTATTTAAAAAACTATAATACATAAAATAATTAGCAAAAATTGCATCGAAAACACTGCATCAAATTTCCTTTTTTTTTATTTTTAAAATCAAGGGTTTACATTTTACTTATTTCTACTAGCTATTATTAATTGGTTAGTCTACCTGAAAGTTACTTAAAACTTTATTAATGCATGTAACTTCTATAACCATTAATCAAAATAAAATGAATTAACTGCAGAATCAAAATTATTTATTCAGATCATAATTGTCATACAACAGATTACAGAAATGCATCCTTCCTTTCTTCCAATATTCCTAATTTTTAACAATAGTTGGAGGAGGAGAAATAAGACGACAATGGTTCTTCATATTTTTTTCAATAAATATCTTTTCAAATCTCGATATGATTTCAGGTTCGAATCTTGAGAATGAAAACGAGCATTATTCCACCTTCAAAAGTGAGATTTTTTGGCGCGAAGCGAGCATTAAGCCAAAGTGCCCAATTCAAATCTCTCCATTATACAATGACTATTCAAACTGGCTTTGGCTTTGGCTAGGCTATTTATTAACTCAACATTTCTCCTTTTTGGACTTGGAGAACACTCAATATTATTGCTTGTTTTGGTGGTGGAAATCGAATTTTCATCAAGAGAATTTAAACGTCTCTTTGGATAAACTCTATTATAGTCACCTACATTTGATCCAATCAAATGTGGAAAATTTAGCAACGCTCTTGCCCCTCGCATTTTATACGCGGCTCGGTCATAAGCTAATGCTGCATCCTTAGGTGTCTCGTATGTACCCAACCATACCCTATTATTCCCTTTCCTCTTGGGATCCCTTATCTCCGCGGCAAACTTCCCCCAAGGACGCCTCCTCACCCCTCGATATCTCCTCCAACTCGGTGGAGCGTCTACATGACGCTCCTCCGTGGATGATAACTTAGTAGGACTAGGAATATCATGATTTACTAGTATTTGAGAAGAGTCAATAGTAATATTATTATTATTATTATTGACTGAGCTTATTTCTGAAAAGATTATATCTGAATTTTCAGAGAAATAATGTTCCATCGAATCGTAGAATAAAATATTGTTTAGGTCAAAATCTTCTAATGTAATAATTTCTGGCGGATTCATTTGGTTGAAAAATCTAAAGGAAAAAAACTTTATGGGATTTTTAGTGAGATAATTCTTGTTCTTCTGATTTTATTCTATATATAGTGGTCCTGCATAATATATTGTCTTACGCATTTCGAGGAAGCTCACATATTCATATATTATATTGTAATTTGTATAGTATGTATTTGGGCATGTGTTTTATACGAGTTTTAATGACCTTTGGAAGGAAAAATAAATATATACACTTAATTATTAAAGTATTCTGACCATCTCATTTTATGTGTTTTTTTCTTTTTCGGAAGCTTAGAGAAATCTACCGTCGCGCACCGGATACACTTGCTCTTATGTTTTTATCGGCCGAGTCCGATGCGATGAATACGACTAAGACAATTCTTTGATGAGATATCATCTATTGCATCAACTAATCATTCTTAAGAATATGACTATTTTTTTACTGAGTACGGAAATTTTAAAAAATTAAACACAATTTTTATATAAGTCAAATTTATGTGACATATCAACATTATTCATAAGTGATTGGGGTGAGAGGACTTTAGTATTTTAATTTCTATCTTTTTAAAAAATAATGTATTTTTATATTACGTAATTCCAACAGCCATTAAACATAAAATGAAAATATTAAATCAAATAATTTAAAGGTGCACTTCATGATAATTGGTCAAATATTTTTTTCCCAGTCACGTCTAAAGTTCAAGAAACTTGGGGTAATTTTGAATAACAGGTCAGAAGAAATAGTAAGCAATAAATTAGTAACATTTGGATCTGTCAATTTGGGCGGATCCATCTCATTCGGGTTAATTCATACATGCTTTGAAATTTGACAAGTTAGGTCGGGCTGATCCATTTTTTTTTGTAGGTCAAAAAATAGCCGGGCCAGCCCACTTTTTTTAAAAATATATTTTTTATAATTTTTAAAATCATATTACATTTTTAAAATATTATTATAAATATCGACAAGACAATATTATATGGTGTTAGTGTTACTACTGGTTAATCAAATATTTCTATTTTAATAAAATGAGAATAAATGACATCATAGAGCTATGATTAGGTTTTTCTTCGATCGTTTTTGGTTAATGATTTTTTTAATTATTAAAATCAAATTAAATATAATATATATTCATCAATTTAATTTTATACTCCCTTATTTGAAACTCATGATTTTCAAGAATAGGAAGGAAAGATTCTGATGAAATAATAATAAAATAATATAAATAGCGTGGCGGAGGAGTGGGTATTTGCAGACTTTATTTCTTTCTATTATATATAATATACTATTGGAAAAAATAAATTTAATAAGGCTCTCTTTTTTGTTGAATGGTAGAGAATATTAATTATTACAAATTCATATATCACCTACTATTATAAATTATCATATAAGGTGACGATTGGTCAAAGTGTCGGTCCACAACTATAGTGTCTCTATTTTTAATTTTTATTCTTAAATTTAATTGTCTATTTTTTTTCCTTCTACATTTTAAGTAAAAATAAGTGATCAGAAATATTTTTGATATCGAATTAAAAAGTAATTTCATATTGCATGAGTTTATATTTTCATATCATAATATAATATAACACAAGTACTTATGACTTAAAAGGCTTAACAAGTTATATATCTTATTTTTAAGAAAAATATGATGAATAAGATAAAACTTCAGTTGAGAATCCACAAATTATGATGCCAGAGGCATAAATTTATTTCTGCCGAACTAATGCCAATAAAGGCAAAAAAATATTTAAATTAGGCCGAGTGAATTAAATGTTATATATAAAACTTATCCCAGATACGAAACTTATATTGACGAGATGAAAATTTTCTAAACTTATACCATGTAAAATTAGGTCCTAACTAATAACATTTTGACTCAATCAATATAAATATAATTAAATCAACATGATTATATCACACATCTTAAAAAATTATATGATGATTTAAATATATTAAAGTACATCATTTAATATTGAAAGAAATTAGTAGTATGGCAGATGTTAATTTTTCAAAAGGATATTTTATCTTGAAAATAGGGATCAGATAGATCCAAAGGTACTCTCAAATTAAATACTTTAGTTAATTAAAACTTAAAAGTAGGACAAAGTGAAAGAAAAGGTTATAATAGTAGTACTGTAGTAGTATGACATATTTTTATTTATTATAATGATGATAATATAATTTCCTGGCCCGATGAGAAAAGGGTTGAACTCATACTTGCCTTAACCTAATCTACTTGGATCCCGGATTCCATTCCATTAAGGCATTCATTCCCTTCATGTAAAGGAAGAGTTCAACAGAAGTCATCTCTCTGACACTTTAATAAAGGAAAAAGACATAAATTTCTCTTCAACTTGTGTCGAAAAACCAATTACACGCTCAAATTATTATGACAATATATTATACATTTAATCTTTTTCGGCATAAATTCAAAGGAAATTTATGACGAAATAAGAATTTACATAGTTAATCTTAACTTATTTAGAACTGATGCATGGTAAAAAACATTTTGTCAGATAATAAAATGTTCTTCTAAAACTTTAGTTTTTTTCTTCTCCTTTTAAGAAAAATATTATTTTTGGCACGCATTTGTTATAGCATGGAGCTTTTATAGGAGTATATTATTAGTAGTGGAGTATTAGAATTTGGCATGTGCTAAATATGAAATAATTTCATCTAAAAATTTTACATTAATACTAATAAAAATAATTATAGATAAATAAAATATAAATATTCTGACATACGCATTCAAAATTTAAAATATCTAAAGTTTTATATAATACAAAATTTTAAAAATATATTTTAACAAAACTCAACTTGTCACGATCCAGACCATCGTGATTGGCAACACTCCGGTGGGAGAACCACTACTACAACCCAAACCAAGCAACTGATCTAAAAACTAAGGCATTTAATTATATGAAAGCAAAAATAATAGCTAAAACTAAAGTTCCCATAAACTTCAACAAAAGATCTAACAACTAACAATGCGGAAGAAATAACCTAGAACCTGAAAATCAATGTACCAAAACATCTAACAATGATCCCAAGTCTAAACAAGAAGGGATACAACCCCAAACTAATGAACTAATCAACTAACTAGAAAATAAGTCTAAGTCCGAAAATGGTGGACATAGACGAAAGAGAATTTCATGGTAGCCCGGAAGAATTGGCTCACCCTTGAATTCGAACCACAATCACTGATCTCATAAGCGAGGTCTGTCAGTAGCCGCTTGAAGATGCCATGTACTCAACAAAAATAAGAGCAAGTGTAGTATCAGTACACAACCACAGTGTACTGATAGGATCACACGGCTATCCCACTAAGTGCAACATAAGCAAGTCAAGACAACATAATAATCACATGCATATATATCAACATATACAATATTATCAACATTTACGAATAACAAACAACTTCACATTTTATATCAAATCATTGGTCCTCTCATGGAACCCAAACCCAAACAGTTAGCATACCGGAACGTGGTATCCGATCCCATAATTATACCGGAACGTGGCAATTGATCCCATGGTTATGCCGGAATGTGACAACTGATCCAAGTTAGTTATGCCGGATCGTGGCAACCGATCCAAGTTAGTTATGCCAGATCGTGGCAACCAATCCAAGTTAGTTATGCTGGAACGTGGCAACCAATCCATTCAACACACCACAATCACAAACACAAGTATATCTTTAAGATCATACATTTAAGTCATGATTTCATGCCAATCATCATTCATCTATCTCATTTACAACAAGTGTGATCAACATTGCAACATTCATACATATACAAGTATCATAATGAAGCAAGAACAATCATACATAACACAATCATAAAATCACAACCATCACCTATCTCGAAACAAGCTTGAAACTCTAAGAAACTTGATCCTTCCCTTTTCAGATTCGTTCCGCTTGTTCTTGGACTACAAACAATCAATATAATACGGGAATCAATAAATAATCATTAATTACCTGAATTACTAACAATTCTATAAACCCCTAGATCAAACTCATGATCTCAATTATCCAAATTAGGGTTGTTTCCACCATCGATCTAT
>JAJOOB010028747.1:0-17129 GCA_029582485.1 Solanum tarapatanum | reverse complement strand
TAAGATCACCACCCCACACTTAGACTTTTGTTTGTCCTCAAACAATCTCTAGCCTATCAACTCATTTTCACCACCCTTGGACTTATCAACCCACCTTAAAATCAACCAGACATTTTTAATCATGATCTTGTAGTTCACAATGGATGTAACAATTCACAACATTTACACCAAGTAAAACACATGCTCAAAGAATGTCGAAATATTATTTTTCTGTGCTAATGCAAACTCATACAACCACACCAATTAGATAATCCTATACATGCCATGAATGCCCTCACTTATTTATGTTTAGTAAAGCCTTTTACTCAAGAAATTTGCACTATCAACAAGGCCTATTTTTCAAACTATCCACTCACCCTCACAAAAGAGGTTCTTACTTTTCTCAACATACCATAAGCTTGCCAATAGTGTATTATTACTTTCACACATATTTCTCAAGGAATCAAGAGGAATTTCATTTGGTTGTAATGTCGGCTTAAGGAAAGGGAGGGAATATTTAGAAATCATCTTAGTGACTACACCTCCCTAATGAACATGTCATTATGTTGCCAACAATCTCCATAATAGCTTTTCTTTCCTCCTAGTACACTCTTCATGACTATTTACCCGATTTGTTGCTCCATATTTGCCCTTTGTTTCTTTTTCATCATTTTTTTAATGCCTTTGCACTAGCCATCCACACTCTAAATTTTAACATCTTAGTAAGGTGCACATTATCCTTGATAGGACCAAGGCCAATGTTTCGAGCATAGTTCTAAATTAGCCACCCTCAATTTTAGTTGAGGTGCACATTGTCTCTAAGGAGCAGGGCTAAAACAGAATTTTCTTTCCCACACAATGTAGCAATTCACCCTTAGCTATATCAACCAACATTTTCCAACCCTTATTCTTGACATAGTGCATTAAGGATTTTCATAGGATCAAAAGACTTGGTATCAAACAACGGGTTTCGGCATATCATGTGGTTTTTCAATAAACAAGACTAAAGGCTCAATGGGGCTTCACTAGGGATGATTTCAATGGTAGGCATACACGTAGAGTTAATAATTGGCTATTTCAAGAATCGCCTCAATCACATTCCTTAAGTCATACAAGCTACTAATTCAACACACACAAGGCAAGTTCTGGATATCAAGTTAAGCAAAACAAATCAATTCTCACCACACATGACATTATGACACATATGAGGATATATGAACCAACATGCTTCTACAACTTGCATTACGGTATCATCACACAATTAAACCCATTTATTTTTATTTTGAGTTAAAACTAAGAACACATGCTTGTTGCAAGTTTAACACTCTATTGCACTTTTCCACTTGTGACTACCCATGACGTTTTGCTGACTTTTTTGGACATAGTTTCAAAAGGCTATGATTGGTTTCTCAATCCTACTCTTCTATATGACTAATTTTCCCTTAAGACGGTCGTCATCCATCCATCATTGGGAACTGTCACTCCTATGATGACTTTGAGACTCAATAAAGCAATAAACTAGTCCTAATCGGTTCAAAAGGACAATCCTCAGTGAAAGTACCTAAAACAAACACTGAGGAACCCAAAATAAAATAAAAATAAAAATTTAACTAAAAACTAACACTAGACTAGATAAAGCAGTAAAAAGCTATATACAATCAGAGAATATTATCCCACCCCACACTTTAAAAATAAGCACTGTCCTCAGTGCCCAATTAAAACAAAGTATAAGGTTAGGAATACACCTGGGGCCTCTAGGCCTCGTCGTCACCGCCATCGAACACCATAAAGGCATTCATCTCTTCATCCACAACATCATCCTCTTGATCATCTGTAGCCTCATCAACTGATTTTTGACTAAACAAAGTACCATGAACATGCAATACACTGAAAATGCACGTACAAACTGAAGGAAAATTATAATAAAACTGAATTTACGCATGAATGACAAAAAACTGAAGAGGAACTATTACCTCAAGCTGGAGTGGAATCGGAAGGAAAGAGGTGAGGATAATTGGCCTTTATGGCTGCTTCTACTTCCCAAGTAGCTCCCTCTACGGACTGACTTCTTCATAAAACCTTGACTGTAGCGGCTTTTTTGTTTCTCAACCTTCTAACCTAACGATCAAGAATCTTAACTAGTACCTCTTCATAAGTGAGACTATCCTTTACAACCACACTTTCCAAAGGCACAATCGATGCTGGATCACCCACATACTTCTTCAAAAGTGAAATGTGGAAAACAGGATGCACTGCGGCTAGTTCTGTTGGCAACTATTACTCATAAGCCACTTTAACAACCCTTTTCAAGATCTTATAAGGGCCTACATATCTAGGACTGAGCTTCCCTTTCTTGCCAAATCTCATCACCCCTTTCATAGGTGACACTTTCAGAAAAACCAAATCATCAACTTAGAACCCTAGTTCCCTTCTCCTTACATCTGCATAAGATATCTGGCGACTCTAACCTGTCTTAAGTCTATCTCTAATGAGTTGCACTTTCTCCATAGCTTCATGAACTGAATCTGGTCCTATCAATGCTGTTTCACCTACTTCAAAAAAATCAACAGTATATCTGCATCTACGCCATACAATGCCTCATAAGGGGCCATCTGAATGTTGGAATGACAACTATTATTGTAGGCGAACTCTATAAGAAAAAGGTGATCATCCCAACTGCCCTTGAAATCGATAACACAAGCTCTCAACATGTCCTCTAAGGTCTGAATGGTACGATCTACCTGCCCATCTATCAGCAGATGAAATGTTGTGCTAAAATTAACCTGAGTACCAAGACCTTTCTGAAATGACCTCCAAAAAAAAGAGGTAAACTGAGGACCTCTATTTGAGATGATAGACGAAGGAACCCCATGCAACCTCACAATCTCATTAATGTAAAGCTTGGCGTAGTCCTCCGCTGAATCTATAGTCTTTATCGCCAAAAAGTGCGAAGACTTAGTAACTCTGTCAACAATCACCCAAATAGAGTCATGCTGCCTGCGAGTACGAGGTAAACCTGTAATGAAGTCCATGTTGATCACTTCCCACTTCCAAGTGGGAATGTCAATCTCTTGTGTCATACCTCCGGGTTTCTGATGTTCCAGCTTGACTTATTGGTATTTGGGGTACTTAGCCACAAAATCTGCTATATTCCTTTTCATACCATTCCACCAATAGACTTTTTGCATATCATAGTACATCTTAGTGGCGCCTGGATGAATAGATTATCTAGAGTTATTGGCTTCTGCAAGAATCTACTATCTTAACTCACCCACCTTAGGAACACATAATAAACCCTGATAGTGAAGCACACCATCTCCCCCTTGGGAGAAAACCTCCACCCTCTGCTGGTGGATTGCACCCTTAAGCTCAAGAAATATCAGATCACAATCTTTATTTTCCTTAACTTCCACTACCAAAGAAGATTCTGACCCATTCTAAACTTTACACCACCATCTGATATGCTCATAAGACGAACTCCTAAGCAAGCAAGTCTGTGAACATCCTTAGCTATTTTCTTTCTTTCTTCCTCAACGTGTGCTACACTACCCATAGATAGTCTACTAAGAGCATCTACTACTACAGTGGCCTTACCAGGATGGTAATGCACGCTCATATCATAATCCATGAGGAACTCTAGCCATCTTCTCTGGTGAAGATTCAACTCTTTCTAAGTGAACACATATTGAAGGCTCTTATGATCTGTGAACACATCTACGTGAACACCATACAAGTAATGTCTCCAAATCTTAAGTGCAAACACCACTGCTGCTAGCTTGAGGTTATGAGTTGGGTAGTTCTTCTTATGCACCTTAAGTTGTCTAGAAGCTTAAGCTATAACCTTACCTCGCTGCATCAACACACAACTTAGGCCGACTCTGGATGCATCACAATAATCACATAACCATCTAAACCCTCTGGTAGAGTTAATATAGGAGCTGTAGTCAACCTAGATTTCAATTCTACGAAGCTTTTCTCACAATCATATGACCACTGATACTTGACCTTTTTCTGAGTCCACTTAGTCAGCGGAGAGGCTATGGATGAGAATCCTTCCATCAACCATCTGTAATAACCCGCTAGACCCAAGAAACTTTTGATATTTGTAGGAGAGGTAGGTCTAGGCCATTGTTTCAATACTTTTATTTTCTGAGAATCCACTCGGATCTCTTCACTGGACATTATATGCCCAAGAAAAGCAACTGACTGCAACCAAAATTCGCACTTACTTAACTTAGCAAATAATTGGCGATCTTTGAGAGTTTACAGGACAACCCTCAAATGACTCGCATGTTCTTCCTCACTTCTCGAGTAGATGAGGATATCATCAATAAATACAATAACGAACAAGTCCAAGTACTGCTTGAACACTCTGTTCATCAAATCCATGAAAGTTGCATGAGTATTGGTTAGTCCAAATGACATAACTACGCATTCATAATGACCATACCGAGTTCTGAAAGATGTGTTCAGAATGTCACTATCTCTGATTCTAAGCTGATGATAACTGGATCTGAGGTCTATCTTTGAGAAGTGACTAGCACCCTGAAGTTGGTCAAACTAGTCATCAATCCTGGAGATGGGATACTTATTCTTGATTGTGACCTTGTTAAACTGCCTATAATCGAAGCACATTCTGAGAGATCCATCTTTCTTCTTTACGAACAACACTGGTGCACCCCATGTCGAAATACTAGGTCTGATGAATCCCTTATCTAAAAGGTTTTTCAACTACTCATTCAATTCCTTAAGCTCTATTGGAGCCATTCTCTAAGGAGGAATAGAGATAGGCTAGGTATCTGGAAGGAGATAAATTCCAAAGTCAATTTCCCTTTTGGGAGGGACACTAGGAAGATCTTCTGGAAACACTTTTGGAAACTCATTGACTATAGGAACTGACTCAAGAGTTGGAGTTTCGGAGCTAGAATCCTTAACCCAAACTAGATGATAGATATAAGCCTTAGAGATCATCTTTCTGGCTTTAAGGTAAGAAATGAATCGACCCATAGGAGTTAAGCTACTACCCTTCCATTCTAATATTGGTTCATCTGGAAACTGAAAACGAACAATCCTAGTTCTATAATCAATTGAGGCAAAACAGGAATATAACCAATCTATGCCTAGAATAACATCGAAGTCTACCATTTCTAACTTTACAAGATCTACTGAGGTGACTTTCTGAGAGACTATGATAAGGCAATTTCTGTATACCTGTTTAGCTATAACTGGGTCACCGACTGGAGTAGAGACTGAGAAGGATTCTAAGAGAGTTTCTGGACTAACACTGAATTGGACTGCTATGTAAGGAGTTACAAAAGACAAGGTAGCCCCTGGATCTAACAATGCATAAACATCAAGATCAAAGACTCGTAACGTACTAGTGACTACATCAGGAGAATCTTCCTGATCTTGGCGAGCCTGAAGAGCATAAAACTTGTTCTTGTGTTGTCCGACACTTGTACCAGAAGAGTTACCCTGCTGAGTCGGGTGACCCGCTGGTGCTGCTGAAATTGTAGACTGAGCTCTACCATTATTACCTCCTTGACCTTATCTAGAAGGACAATCCTTCAATCTATGACCAGACTGACCACACCCAAAGCATCCTTCATTTCCTGCAAGGCACTCGCCCAGATGGTTCTTACCTTACTTAGGACAAGTTGGATATGTTTTGGTACCTGACACGCTTTCTTGACACTTAGAGCCTGACGCCCTACCCTTCTGATCTTGACTGAACTTGGAGGATGGAACACTAGCTGATGTAGGGGCTGGGTCTGAAAATTTCTGCTGACCCTGCGAGCGATTTCCACCACCTGATTTCTATTGAGAAAAGTCATAGTTTCCAGTCCTAGCCTTCTTATTCTCCTTGGCTTGTTCCTTATGCTTATCACCATCAACCTGTTAAGCATGAGTCATAAGGCTAGAGATGTTCATATCTCCCAACAAAATAACATTCCTACACTCTATCTTCACCAAGTCTAACACTCTATAAAGAAACATATTCATCTAGGCCCTGGAATCAGCAACTATGTGAGGAGGATACCTGGAGAGTTGGGTAAACTTAAGCCCATACTCTTAGACTGTCATGTTATCTTGCCTTAAGTTCATAAATTCCTGGATCTTTACCTCTCTTAGCTCCTTTAGGAAAAACCTATCCAGAAAGGTCTCTCTAAAGCAATCCCAAGTAATAGGAGCTGCATCTGTACCCCTGCTCTCCTTCCACTGAGTATACCAAATATGAGCTACATCCTTAAGTCGCTAAGATGCCAACTCAACCCGATCATTTCCGGTTACTTGCATCACTTCAAAGATCTTCTTGACCTCATCAATGAAGTTTTGCGGATCTTTTCCAACCTGCGATCCTAAGAACTCTGGTGGATTCATCCTAAAAAAATCTTGAACTCTAGCTGCAGTTGACCCAATATTAGAATTTACCTGAACTAGAACCCGCCGATTGTTCTGGTTGGCCACACTCTGAGCCAACATCTGAATGGCATTACGAAATTCTGAATTTGAGACTTCTTGATCCGGGACTGGAGGAGCTGCATTTGCGTTCTTGACATTCGTATTCCTGGCATTAGCTCTACGAGAAGGCATGATCTAAAATGTAGAACATTGAGTTAGAACGAAATTATCATACCTTATGCACGATAAGAGTAACAAGAAAATAGAGATTTCTTAAAACACTTTGTAGCCTCCCTCCCATTAGATGTGGTGCACACTACACACCTATGAAAAGGACTCTACTTAGTGAGATCTTTCAAACATCCTAGAACTCTTAAACCTAGTGATATGATACCAAGTGTGTCACGCCCCAAGCTAACCCGCGAGACGCGGACACGGGACTTAGGACCACAAGTGATCCCAAGCTAACCCTGTTGGAATGAACATGAGCATACTAAAGATAATAAACAGATAAATAACTATTGCGGAAAACTAAATCATGAAAATGAAAATGATAGGGAATACCCATATACTAAACTGAATATATGTAAAACTGAGAGTTTAATACAAGAGAAATATCAAAATCAAATACTAAGTTGAATCTAACTATGTCTGAAATAAGCCTCTAAACTGACTAGAAATGTTGGGACATGCCCCAACTAGATCTAGAAAAACTAAAACTAAAACTAAAAACGATAAAGATAAGCATGTCACTAGTCCTCGGAGAATGAGGACACACCACTGATGTTGTTGAACTTGAGATCGAGAACCGATCTAAGTGTGATCTGATTGCTAAGGGCCTGAACCTACATTACCACAAGATGTAGCACAATATACGCATCAATACTTAAAAGGTACTGAGCATACGTGTAAGATCCCGTACTTTTTCACTAATCGTGCATAATATATGTGGCGTAGTATGGCATGGTTATATGAGGTGTCTATGACTTTGTATCATACATTGGAGATTAAGATTGCAAGTAGGTGGCAATATCAAGGAACTAAACTAAAGTTTTAGGTCAAAGGGACCCTTCAAACAAAGTTCAGGATAAAAGAAATGGCTCGGGTAAAACTTCGCCAGTTTGGAAGGTTTAACTTGTCCCATACCTTCTGGATAAACCTATTAGTGTAAAAAATGCTAAGAATAGTGTCTTATGAGGTATTATAATAGTACTAGGGCCGTATGTTAAGTTTGGAAGTCAAGAAAATTAGTAAAACTAAAGTCGGCAAAAGTTATCAAAGTTTCTCTAATAATATTTTCTTAACTTTGGGTAAAATGTATTGGATAATTTCTCCCAATATATAAAGAGTTAGAAGGCATATCACCCATTAAATCGAAGGCCTATGAGTCTAGTTTGCAATGCACAAAACCCCGTATCTAACCGACATCGGAGTAAAAAGTTGGCAGAATTCGGGTCGAATAAAAAATGTGGTATGTCGGCTTACTCAATGTTTTAAGCCATGAAAACATTTCATTTTACTTCCAAACCAGAAATAAAGCTTAAGAGAGGGTTACTATGGAGTACTGCTAGTTTTTGACGATTTCTACAATTAAAGATTGCTCCTGTGCTTAGAAACGTGATCTCTACACGTGGCAATCGATTTCCCCTTCTATTAGCAGCGTTTGGAGCAAGTTTTTGAAGATGTAAATTTGTAGCTATTGTTGTTTCTTCAAGTTTTTAACTTGGTTAACTAAGGTAATCATGTCGGGACTCTTTTATGATTATTTTTATGAAGTTCTACGGATATTTCGTCAAGTTGAGGCCATTTGGCAAATCTGCCAATTTAAGAACAATTATGAACTGTTTATAGGTGTGTACCAGTTGTGTATGCATAGTGTTTGCCAAGTTTAGGACGTAAGGAACAATTTTTTTTAAGAAGCTACAGCCATTTCAGCGTTCATTGAAAAGGTATGTTAAGGCGAAGCTACGTCCCTCATTTTAGCACCACTCCTGGGAAATTTCGAAAACGCCGAATGTGATATATTTTGCTATTTTCTTGCAAGAAAGACCTTTAGTGAAAGGCATTGGGATCTCAACTGAATTATTTGCATGATACTGTTATTTTGATATTTCACTCATTCGGATAAATAGAGTGTTCGACATCTACTGTCATTTTATCAGTTTCCTTGATTATATGTCCGCACGTATGAATTTGTATGCTTCCTTGGGTGATGTGAATTAAAATGTTACACGAGACCCTTACTACTTGTGACCAGCCCTCTTTCTCCACCAAGGTTATTATTAAAAAAATTCTTTAAAGTAGCTCACGACCTACAAAACTCTCAAATATAATTTAAATGTAAACTATTAGAACACTTGGTTTTTGAAATATTTATTTTATAAATTATCTAGGAACCAAGTTAGGAACTAAGTAAGTCACCATAAACTTGTTATGAATATCAACAATGTTAGGTTATCCTTCTAAAATTCGAGTTAACTTTTCAAGTTTATTTGGAAGAACATATCAAGTTCCATGAGATTGTTATATGTTATACGAAAGTTATTATGGGGTTATGAGAACAAGACTACAAACGGGCCAAGATTGGTAACATGACAACAATAACTCATAGGTGTTATAAATCCATTACATGACCTGCTATGCATTCTACTCCCGAGCTATAATCGGGAGGTATGGGACCTATTGCCTATATTTATACGTATGAGACACAGATGGCCACAAGTTGGCGAATATGATCCTGGTTCGCTACCGAAAAGCACCACCCTTGCTAAAATTTGGTTGGGTACATCATGCATTTGTATATATATATAAGTATTCACGACATACGATTATACGAGCATACCATCCATATTTAAGTAGTAGGGGGTTAAAGGTCAGCCATAGGGATTATTTAGGTTTTAGTTTTAGGTGCTATCTCTATTACCCTTTTAAAGTAAATGTTTATGATTTTACTTTTCTCTTTACATACCAGTACATTTTTATTTGTACTGACGTCCCTTTGCCTGGGGATGCTGCTTTTTATTTTTTGCGGTAGGTACATGCAGGGACTCTAATCGACCCACCCACTAAGATTCAGGTTCAGCTATCAGTTGGTAGGCTCCATCTTATCCTGGGGCTATCAGAGGATGTTTACTTTTGTTGTACAGTTTGGGTATAGTCGGGGCCTTTGTCTCGACATATGTCCCTCATAGAGGCTATTGTGGACATAATATAATGGGTTACTTTTTGTATGTTTCAACCTCTAGCCAATAGTCTTGGCATGTATATTTATGTGTGTGTGTAAGTAGGTATGTTTTCGGTTGTGGCCTCGTTGGCTAGATAGTACATCTTTATTTTTATTTATTTTTGGTTTGTCTACCATTGTTTGTATGGTTATTCTCTTTCAGGCTATGACCTCTGGGTCCAGGCTTCACTTTATAAAGGTTGTGCTGCCTAATCTTTTTGCCTCACAAGTTTGGTTTAGCTAGTATGTTTCAGTGGGTAACTAGATGTATTAGGGTATCGAGTGCTAGTTACGCCCTCTATTTCGGGGCGTGACAAACTTGGTATCAGAGCAGGCCATATCCCACAGGGGTTTCCATAAGCAGTGGCTAGTAGAGTCTTGTTTATGGGTGTGTTGTGCACCACACTTATAATCAAGAGGCTACAGGGTTTTTTGGAATGGTTACATTTCATTAAACAGATAGATTGTGCGATAGTGCAAAAGTATAAGAACATTTGAAATTTAAATCATGCTTTATGTTTCTTATCTAACAGACTACACTCGCTCATGATATGGCGTATCGAGATATAGGCATGGATCCAAGGGAATGTACTAGCCATTCTTTCCCTACTAGGTCAAAGCAATTGATTTCCCTCGGAGGCACATGGTGGATCTCCAGTACCCCTAGTACCAGCCTCCCCGGCACTTGTTGAAGATCGAGGAGATGTAGTACCCCCAGCCTCACCAGTTCCATTGATATCTGAGGAAGCTACAGACACAGGACCTCTAGTACCTATCGTTCCTCCACCTGAGATCTCTGGGGAGCAGGGGATGAGAGAGGCAGTTCAGTTGCTGACTAGGATGGTTTCTATTCATGAGAGACAACTGGAGTCAGGAGTAGATATTCAGAGAGACCGGTCAGAAAGTTCGAAGGTATGAGAGTTTATTCATTTGTCCCCTCCGTTATTTGCAGGATCTAGTCTTACTGAGGATCCCTAAGACTTTTTAGACCATATATATAGAGTATTGAGGGTGATCCATACCTCCATCACAGAGGTTGTGGAGTTTTCTTCTTTTCGGCTACGTGATGTAGCCATCCTTTGGTATGACGCATGGGAGAGATCTAGAGAACCTAATGCTCCGCCAGCAGAGTGGGAGGGCTTCTCTGAGGCCTTACTTACCCACTATTTGCCACGGGAAGTTTGAGAGGCCCGTCTTGACCAGTTTATCAATCTTAAGCAACCAACCATGAGTGTGAGGGATTATTGCCACAGGTTTAATTCTTTGCCAAGATATGCAACAGATATTGCACGTACCATGAGAGCTAGAGTTCATCGTTATGTTAATGGTTTGGCAGATCATTTGATCAGATATTGTAGGGTAGCATCCCTATCAGATGATGTAGATATTTTCCGCATAAAAGCTTTCGCTCAGACTACAGAAGACCTTTCTAAACGGATTCGTGATACCCGCAGGGATAGGGAGCATAGTAAGAGGGCCCGTACAATGGAGTCTTATAGGGAGCCACATGGTGACTTTAGGCCCCCTTTCCATCGATATCTCCCTCGGCCAGCGGGTAGTGTCTCAGCACAGGTGCAGGGACCGTGGTTTGATCGTTATAGTCAGTCAGGACCAGGTCAGAGCTTAGGCCATCCTGAAGCTCATCAAAAGGATCGTTCCGTACATATAAGACATCAAACTCCTCATTGTACACAGTGCGGTAAGCCACACACTGGGCAGTGTAGACAGGGTTCATGTGCATGTTATCATTGTGGATAGACAGAACATTTTATTAGTCGATGCCCGAGGTTGAGCAGAGGTGATCTAGCTCAGCCTTTAGGATCCACAACGACATCTTCACCCTCAGTCCGTTCCCCACGACTAGGACCACAGTTTACTCAGGGTCGTGGTAGGGGGAGAGGTGAAGGAGATACAGGTTTGAGCGGTGGTCAGAATCACTTTTATGCACTCACAGGAGAACAAGATTCAGAGGCATCCCCTGATGTTGTTACAGGTATATTGACGATATCTTTTCAAACTGTTTACACATTGATAGACCCTAGCTCTACATTTTCATATATTACTCCATTAATTTTTAGTAAGATTGACATAAAATCTGAGTTATTGCCACAACCAGTTGAGGTGTCTACACCGGTTGGCGATTCTATTTTAGCTAGTCGTGTCTATCAGGGTTGTATGGTATTAATTAACGATCGTCCAACCTCCGTTGATTTAGTTGAGTTGATTATGCTAGATTTTGATGTTATCATGGGTATGGATTGGTTGGCAGCTTGCTATGCTAATAATGATTGTCGTGCAAAGATAGTCCAATTTTACTTTTCAGGTGAGCCAGTCCTTGAGTGGAAAGGTAATGCAGCCATAACTAAGGGTAATTTTATTTCATACCTTAGGGCTCGGAAGTTGATTGCTAAAGGTTGTATATACCATATGGTTCATGTACAGGATATTGATAAGGAGCCCATGACTCTTCAGTCAATTCCTATCGTGAATGAATTTCCAATGGTATTCCCTAATGTTCTTCCAGAAATTCCCCTAGAAAGGGAAATTGATTTTGCTATAGACATGCTTCCTAATACGCAACTTATATCAATTCCTCCCTATAGAATGGCACCTGTAGAACTAAGAGAATTTAAGGAGCAACTGAAGGACTTGCTCGAAAAAGGCTTTATCAGGCCAAGTACTTCCCCATAAGGTGCCCCAGTGCTCTTTGTTTGAAAGAAACATGGATCCTTTCGGATGTGTATTGAATATGGACAACTAAATAAAGTCACTATAAAGAATTAATATCCTCTTCCACGGAATGATGACTTATTCGATCAGTTACAAGGTGCCAAATGCTTTTCCAAGATTGACTTGCGGTCTGGTTACCATCAATTGCGAGTCAGGGAAGTTGATATCCCAAACACAGCATTTAGGATGAGGTATGGCCATTTTGAGTTCCTTGTCATGTCTTTCGGGCTTACAAATGCCCCAGCAACCTTTATGGATCTTATGAATCGGGTATTCAAACCATTCTTGGATGAATTTGTGATTATGTTTATTGATGATATTCTTATATATTCACGGTCGGAAGTAGAGCATGCAAACCACTTTTGAGCTGTATTGCAGACTCTCCAAGATTGCAGGTTATATGCTAAATTCTCTAAATGTGATTTTTGGCTTACCTCAGTAGCTTTTCTTGGTCATGTTATTACAAGTGAGGGTATTAAGGTTAATGGACAAAATATTGAAGCAGTGATGACTTGGCCGAAGCCCTTGAATCCGACGGAGGTTCGTAGCTTTTTAGGCTTGGCGGGGTATTACCGAAGGTTTGTGGAGGGATTCTCTTCTATTTCTGCACCACTGAAAAAATTGGCACATAAGGCAATAAAGTTTCAGTGGACCGAGGCATGCGAGCAGAGCTTTCATAAACTAAAAAAAAGGCATACCACTGCACATGTCCTAACTCTTCCAGATGGTAATGAGGGCTATGTTGTTTATTGTGATGCCTTAAGAATTGGCCTAGGTTGTGTTCTTATGCAGCATGGTAAGGTTATTGCATATGCCTCTAGGCAGTTGCAGAAGCATTAGCAGAATTATCCTACACACGATCTTAAGCTGGCTGCAGTTGTCTTTGCCTTAAAAATTTGGCAACATTATCTATACGGGGTTCATATAGATGTGTTCACCGATAGCCAAAGCCTTCAGTATTTACTTAAGCAGAAGGAGTTGAACCTACGACAAAGGAGATGGCTAGAATTATTAAAGGACTATGATTTTGACATTTTATATCATCCCGGCAAAGCTAATGTTGTTGTTGATGCGCTCAGCCGGAAGTCCATGGGTAGTTTAAGTCATGTTGAAGCTGATATGACTGGAATTACAAAAGACATATGCCAGCTAGTTAATTTGCAAGTACGCTTGGTAGATGCAGGAGGCGGAGGTGTTGTCGTTAAGAATATGGCAAAATCTTCCTTTGTAACTGAAGTGAAAAGGCGGCAACATGAAGATCCTGAGCTTAGGAAATTGAGGGAAAAGATTCCACAGCAGCAACACCCTTTATTTGAGCTAACTAGAGATTGAGTCCTTAGATACCAGGGTCGCTTAAGTGTACCGGCAGTTGGGAAGCTCCGTACAAATATTCTTTCAGAGGCCCACTGTTCTAGATATGAATCTCACCCTGGAGCGACGAAGATGTATCAGGACCTTCGACAGATCTATTGGTGGAATGGCATGAAAAAAGATATTACGGAGATGGTAGCTGAATGTCCCAACTGTCAACAAGTTAAAGCAGAGCATCAAAGGCCTAATCCAATATATTGAGCTTCCGTTATGGAAATGGGATATGATAAATATGGACTTCATCACTTGTTTGCCTCGCACTCCACAAAGGTTTGATCCCTTTTGGGTAATTATCGATAGGCTGACAAAATCTACTCATTACTTGCCAGTTAGGACAACATATTCAGCTGAAGATTATACTAGGCTTTACATTCAGGAGATTGTTCGCCTTCACGGAGTTCCATTATCTATTATCTCAGATCGAGAAGCTCAATTTACAGCACATTTTTGGAGATCATTTCAAAAAGGTCTAGGCACTCAGGTAAATCTTAGCACTGCTGTTCATCCACAAACTAATGGACAGGCAGAACGTACTATTCAGACGGTTGAGGTATGTTACGTGCTTGTGTTGGATTTTAAAAGAAGTTGGGATCAACATCTACCTCTTATCGAGTTCGCTTATAATAACAACTTTCAAGCTAGTATTCAGATGGCCCTTTACGAAGCACTATATGGGCGGAAGTGTAGGTCCCCAATCGGTTGGTTTGAGTTCGGGGAAGTAGATTTTCTAGGTCTCAATCTAGTTCCAACAAGCAATTGAAAAGGTTAAGCTTATTAGAGATCGGCTTCCTACAACACAGTGTCGACAGAAGTCTTATGCAGATGTTCGCCGAATGAACTTAGAGTTTCAGGTAGAAGATTGGGTTTTCCTGAGAGTATCACCTATCAAGGGCATCATGCGATTCAGAAAGAAAGGAGAGCTCAGTACTAGGTACGTTGGACCGTATAAGATTATTCCAAAGATCAGTATGGTGGCATACGGGCTTGATTTGCCTTCAAAATTGGAAGCAGCTCATCCTGTATTTCATGTTTCTATGTTGCGGAAGTTCATTGGAGATCCTTCACGTAGTATGCCCATTGAAAATATTTGTATCGCTGAGGATTTATCTTATGCAGAGGTACCAATAGAGATTTTAGATCGGCAAGTAAGAAAGCTTCGAAATAAATATGTAGCTTCTATGAAAGTGGTATGGAGAAATAACAACGTCGAGGAAATGACTTGGGAAGCGGAAGAGGAAAAAAGGAAGGAGTACCCCCAACTGTTTACGATTTAAGGTGAGTCACATTTCGATTATTGGCAATTATTTCTTCACAACGACTTAGTTAGATTTTAAATAGCTTGAAGGTGATATTTATATGTCTTCTTACGAGATAGCGTGGCAAAGCTTTGTAGTTAAAATTTCCAGAATTTGACTTTAGGTTTGTAACTGTAACAAGTATAGACTCGCAAATAAAGTACAGTGAGAAAAAAAAGAAAATACAACCAAGGAATAGTTTAGATCTATTCGCGGGCGAATGTTCATAAGGGGGGGAGAATGTAAGATCCCGTACTTTTTCTCTAATCGTGCGTAATATATGTGGCGTAGTATGGCATGGTTATATGAGGTGTATATGACTTTGTATCGTACATTGGAGATTAAGATTGCAAGTAGGTGGCAATATCAAGGAACTAAACTAAAGTTTTAGGTAAAAGGGACCCCTCAAACAAAGTTCATGATAAAAGAAATGGCTCGGGTAAAACTTCGCCCGTTTGAAAGGTTTAACTTGTCCCATACCTTGTGGATAAGCCTATTAGTGTAAGACATGCTAAGAATAGTGTGTTATGAGGTATTATAGTAGCACAAGGGTCGTATGTTAAGTTTGGAAGTCAAGAAAATTAGTGAAACTAAAGTCGGCAAAAGTTATCAAAGTTTCTCTAATAATATTTTCTTAACTCTAGGTCAAATGTCTTGGATGTTTTCTCCCAATATATAAAGAGTTAGAAGGCCTATTACCCATTAAATCGAATACCTATGAGTCTAGTTTGTAACGCACAAAACCCTGTATCCAACCGACATCGGAGTAAATAGTTATGAGGGTTTTACTACGGACTGCCGGGGCAGAATCCAAGTCGGATCCGGGTCGGGTAAAAAATATGGTATGTCGGCTTACTCAATGTTTTAAGCCATGAAAACATTTCATTTTACTTACAAACAAGAAACAAAGCTTAAGAGACGGTTCCTATGGAGTACTTGCATGACGAAGGTCAGTTTTTGACGATTTCTACCATTAAAGATTGCCCCCGTGCCTAGAAACGTGATCTCTACACTTGGCAATCATTTTCCCCTTCTATTAGCTGTGTTTGGAGCAAGTTTTTTAAGATATAAATTTGTAGTTATTGGTGTTTCTTCAAATTTTACAGTTGGTTAACTAAGGTAATCATGTCGGGACTCTTTTATGATTATTTTTATGAAGTTCTACGGACATTTCGTCAAGTTGAGGCCATTTGGCAAATCTGCCGATTTAAGAACAATTATGAACTATTTATAGGTATGTACCAGCTGTGTATATATAGTTTTTGCGAATTTTAGGACGTAAGGAACAACTTTCGTGAAGAAGCTACGGCCATTCGAGCGTTCATTGAAAAGGTATGTTAAGGCGAAGCTACATCCCTCATTTTAGCACCATTCCTGGGAAATTCCTAAAATGTCGAATGTGATATTTTGCTATTCTCTTGCTAAAAAGACCTTCAGTGAAAGGCATTGGGATCTCAGCTGAATTATTTTCATGATTCTGTTATTTTGATATTTCACTCGTTCGGATAAATAGAGTGTTTGACATCTACATGTCATTTTATCAGTTTCCTTGATTATATGTTCGCACGTGTGAATTTGTATGCTTCCTTGGGTGACGTGAATTAAAATGTTACACAAGATCCTTACTGCTTGTGACCAGCCCTCATTCTCCACTAAGGTTATTATTTAAAAAAATCTTTAAAGTAGCTCAGGACTTTCGAAACTCTCAAATATAATTTAAATGTAAACTATTAGAACACTTGGTTTTTGAAATATTTCTTTTAGAAATTATCTAGGAACTAAGTAAGTCACCTTAAACTTATTATGAATATCAACAAGGTTAGGTTATCCTTCTAAAATTCGAGTTAACTTTTCAAGCTTATTTGGAAGAACATATCAAGTTCCATGAGATTGTTATATGTTATACGAAAGTTAATATGGGGTTATGAGAACAAGACTACAAACGGGCCAAGATTGGCAACATGACAACAGTAACTCGTAGGTGTTATAAATCCATGATATTCATTCTACTCCCAAGCTATAATCGGGAGGTATGGGGCCTATTGCCTATATGTATACGTATGAGACACAAAAGGCCACAAGTTGGCGAATATGATGCCGGTTCGCTACCGAAAAGCACCACCATTGCT
>JAJOOB010028746.1:0-10875 GCA_029582485.1 Solanum tarapatanum | reverse complement strand
CTCAACAATTCTAACATCACAAGAGAATTTACCCATGACTTGCCTACAAGGCCATAATTCTCAACTCATCCATACACCAACAATCCACCAACAATAGATATAGATAACAATAGGAATCAATAATACAATTCAATCTAAGTACAATTCCACCAATACCCAAGCATTATCATAAAACCAACTTCATAAGCCAAATTAGAGATTTAAGGAGATCGTGGGTCCATGGAGTTTTTCACCTAAAAACATCAATTAAACCATAATATAATCATAATAGATTGTTTGAAACCATTTAATGCAAGAACCCATGAGTTTGAGGAAGAATTGGGGTTTTTCATAACCTTTGAAAACCTTGAAAACCATTTTGAGATTTGGCTCTAGGGCAAAAACTAGCCCTAAATAAAGAACTCCCATACCTTTACTAAGATTCCCCAAGAAATTTGATGAAGAAACCACCTTCAAACCAAGCCCTAGCTCCAAGTTCTTCTTCTTCTTCATTCTCCAGAACCCTAACTATTACTCTTTTAAAATGGAACAAAAATGATCCATAAACAGCCTAACACAACAATATAACCTCAAAAGAAAGTATTTGTGAAAAGACCAAAATGCCCTTAAATTTTCCAGACGGATTCCCTGCCAACTGCCCAACTTTCAACGAGGATAACTCGCTCATACGAACTCGTAATTGAGCAAACTCAGTGGCGTTGGAAAGATCGTTCCAAGTGCTTTCCAAAAATAACTGTAACTACTCCTGGATCATCCTGAGCTAGGAGTTATGACTGCTCAAAGTTGGCCAAAAACTCACTGATTTCCACACTTGGCCGAATTTCCAGATTCTGAATTTCTTTCCAAAAGAAATGACTACTTCCAATTTCAAGCTTCTTCATATTCATTTTAAATTTTCGGATGTTACAACTAATGGGTGAAAGGAACCCACTGGTGAAATCCCACATACCTGGTGGCGAATTTCACGGAGAAATCCTTTGATTTTTGGGCTGGAACCGAAGAAAACATGTTGCGTTCTTGAACCAGGGTTCTTTACTTCTTTCTCCTCTTAGCGTTCTAATTTTCTAAGTTTTGATTAATGATTTGACTTATGTAAGTTCTAGTTATCTTTCTAGGCTTAAACTAACTAAAACCTCATAATTTAGGGTCTAAATGACGTAGCTTAGGGGTCCAACGAAATAGGAAAAGACAAAAAGACCACTGACTTAACTGCTGTTGGAGTGATCGACGGACGAGACCTACGGGCCGTGGATCGAATGACGGTCCGTAATGGTCGACCGTGGTTTGCATCAGAGGCTGGGTAAAGGGGTCTTGATTGACGGACACAGACCACAGACCGTGGTCTGACCTACCGACCGTGGGTCGAGTCTTAGCTGATTTTTCTAAGCTGGGTTTGGGGAGGGGTTGCAATGGTGAACCACGGACCACTAGCACGGGCGGTGGATGGCAACCGGGGTTGCACCTGCAACTTCTCAAAATCTGCATTTTGGTCTATCTAGGATACGGGGTGTTACATTCAAGATAAACGGGAGCTGTATTCCCAGACTCTTTTCTCTAAACCTTGTTTCAGTTGATACCCTTATGTGAAAGTGTATTTTGGAGCCTGGGTATTATTTTCACCCGAAAAGATAGTATGAGTTATGACATTATATGAAATAGCAGTAAGAGTGCCCAAAGTTAGAGGAATGCATGTAGAGGTTCACTAATCTAAGAAAGGGATATAGTGATGAGGCAAGCTATGTTATTATAGTCATGAACCTAGTAGGTTATCAATGAGGAATTTTCCCTTATGGACATAATAAGAAGTGATGAGTTTGTGTAGATTGCATGATAGGAGGTAGAGTAAGAGTTACTAGTTAGGATGAGTTAGAGTATATTTTAACTAGAAAGGAGTTTATTATGAAGTGTCACTGTTTTGCTAATGAACAAGTGTCGGTGTTGAATAAAAGAGCAGGAGTATTCATGAGGTGATAAATCTACGCTAGGTTTATGATTTTTTTGAGAGGGTCATGATGTTCCAAAGGTTATAGAACTGATTAAGTAATGAGGTATAATAAGTGAGCAAATTGTACTTAACTTGTAAAAAAGGGATGTAGACCAGTTTAGAGATGATGGAATAGGTTCATAGCTTCCAAGTGTCAGCTTTATAAGATGAGGTTTTACCATGAGAAATAGTTGAATAAGAGCCCTTAGTTGCTTTCAAGTAGTAATGCGGGAAATTCTAGTTGGTATGGCGGAGATGGTGATAGAATGAGAACTTCTTAAAGGAGAACTTCTTAAGAGAGCTTGTTAGTAGGAGTCCATGAAGTTTTTAGAGTACTAAGCTTGAATGTGGTGATGTTAAACATTAGGTGATTCTTGATACGAGCCCAATGTTGATTAAATGGGGTGGGAAAGATTAATATTCTTGGGATGAGATTCCCTATCGAGGTATAGAACCCGAACCTCAGGATTTGGTTTAAGCTTGAATACAATAAGAGTGTGCCATTAGACTCGGACCTTGGTAAAAAAAGTCATGTACCCTTCTGGGCGCTATGATTTGCAACCAATGAAGCATGGTATTCCTATTCGTACTTCATGCCTACATTTCTGTTGTTCCAGATAAGGTAACTTCAGAGAGAATGTGACTATGTTCACAACAACACCTTTCTTGATTTAGGTGCTATAGGAAGTCCCAACTCTTGGTACGAATCAGTCCAGCCTGTATTAGTAGGCAAGTTCATGAGTCAGAAGAGATAGTGAGAGTAACTCCGTTCCATAAACAGTTCAGCCGTCATTCGAGGACGAATGATCCCAAGGGAGAGATAATGTAACATCCTAGAAAATCATTGAACTACAACTCGAACCCTTCTTTGTTGTGAGTAGGATTTTACCAAGGAATTTTAAATACTTAAGTATTAAGGTCAGGTCACTAGATATAGCAGCTTAAGTTCCAAAAAGAATTAAAGAGAATTCATTCAAGTCAATCCTTAGTTCTTTCATGTTTTAGGTCAAGTTCAAACAACCATAATTTTCAGTACAAGATGAGTTAGGAGAGCCACAAGATATCAAATGAAAGATCTCTAAGTCCTCTTTCAAATGCCACAGAGTTTGCAACTTTGAGTTCGTATGAGGGAGATATGCAATTTTGAAGTCAGGCTATCCATTTAAGGAAAGTTACCCAAAAATAGGAGGGTATTTTGGTCTTTTCATTACCCCCACTTATTCAAAACACGAATTTCACCCAATTAAGGGTCTAAACTGATTAGAATCAGTTTTCATTCATGTAACACCCTATAAAAGTTTTGAACTAAGACTCGAACCATCCTTTGTAGTGAGAAAGGTTTTACCAAGGAATTTAAATTTTTCCTAAGTGATAATGTCACTAGATATAGCACCTTGAATTCCAAGAAGAACTAAATTGGAAATAGCAAAATCTTAAATTTTGCAAGTTATGCTTTAGTTTTGAGTTTTGGGTCAACTTCAAATGACCATAACTCTCAATACATGATGTGTTAGGTGGGCTAAAAGATAGCTAATGAAAGGTCTTTGAATTATCTTTCAAACTCCATCGAGTGTGCTAAGTTTAGAGGTCGGATGAGTGAGATATGCCCTTTTGAAGTCAAGCTGTCCAGTTAAGGAAAGTTACCCAAAAATAGTAAGGGGTATTTTGGTCTTTTCCTTAGCTAATCAAATTTAATTCGTTTTTTAGAAAGGTTTTAAGTGTCTAATCCTATTAGGTTCAGTTTTATAATCCTAATATACGCCTAGTGTTTTAGTTGTGAGTTCAAGAAGAGAAAAAAAGAGAAAAGAGGAAAGGATCAAGATGTTCGTCGAGGTTCTTGAGTTTTGTTGCGGATTTTCGCCATGAGTTTGATCCCTAAGAGGTAAGTAAGCTTCCATAGTGTTGGGTTCATTCACCTACACGCAAATCATTATTTATTCAGCGTAATTTTGTTCTTGAAATTTAAGGATTTAAGTTCTTTATAAGTGTTTCTGAACTTTCCTTATCGATTAAGTTATGATGTAAGATTCTACTTGGGTCAACTTTAAACGACCATATCTCTTAGAATATAAAGAGTTACGTGAGCCATAACCTATCCAATTAAAGGCATTTTAATCTACTTTACAACGCTACCAATTTAGCATCAATCAAATATCTGAGAAAAACGTTATGATTATTTTAGTAACCTATATAGTATTGTTAAAAATTAGCCGACGGGAAAACAATAAAAAGGGTTGTTTTTGTTTTTTTACATCGAAGAAAACCCTAAACAAATTTCTTGACTAATAAAAGGCTCCAAACAATCATATTTTTATCTTTAAGTTCATCATTCTCTTCTCTCTCAAACTTTAGAGCAAAACCCTAAGGAAAAATCAAAGTAGAAGACTCTATTCAAAATTTATTCAATCTTTTTCAACATTCTTCTTCAAGGTAAGTCTTCCTCAAAGAATTCCATTCTTTTCAACTCAAATTCCTCCATAAAATTATGAATCCGTAATGAAAATAATAATTCTTGGCCATAGAGATTTCAAGAAAATAATTCAAGAATCTCAAAAAAGGGTTTTCTTGATCGTTTACCTTCAAGCTAGGGTTTCAAGGCTTCTAATCAAGTTCTTCTTCAAGATTCTTCAACATTCTTCAAGAACCTTGTTCTTCTAGGTATGTAAGGCTATCATAGTGTTGTACTAGTTCGTCCTCACGCCCTACATCTACTTTTAGATCAGTAAAAGAGTAATCTAGGATACTTTCCCTAGATTTGAGTATTCTTGAGATAAGTTGATTTTGAGTTTTTGAGTTCATGATTCTTTTAAAAGTTCTATTACTAATTATCAAATTGTTATATTGTTATTTATATCCTTCATATCATAAATCTTGAATTCATAATTCAAATTCAAGAAAGAGTTAAGAGTAGAGTTCAAGAAAGTCTTTGAGATTAACTGTCGATTTGAGCTATGTTTTGAGGAAGTAAGTATGAGAACGAGAAGATCCTTATACACGAGTTCAATATAGTTATGTAGACCCTTGAGTGTAGTCGTTCATGCCCATAAATTCCACAAGAACTCCATAAAATAGTATCTTCAAGTTCTAAGTCTTGAGTATCGTGTTCCTAACCCTTTCGAAATTATATTCCTAATCATGGGACTATTACATGTTACCATGAAGTCTGTGAGTTAAGTAGTTCATGCACATCATTCCGCATGAACCCTATGAGTTGAGGAGTTTTGAGATGAGAAGTATCACTGAGCTCTTGAGTTGAGTAGTTCATGCCCATAATTCCGCATGAACCCTCTGAGTCTAGCATTCTTGAAACAAATATTACCATTAAAGTTCTTGAGTCTCGAGTATTGAGTTCTAGTTATGGTTATTGAAAACCTTGAATTGAGTAGTTGACGTCCATAATTTGGCGTGAACCCTATTTTAAGAAATCTTTTGCAAATTCTTTAAACTTGTTTTAAGACTTGAGTTTTGAGTTGATTAAAGAGTAAAGATTGAAGTTCATTTCTTCAAAAGAGTATATGGGGACTATGTATTCCCAAAGAGTAAATGTTTTCACATTTAATCAATAAAGGAAACACCGATTTCCAAAAGAGCGTTTGAGCTAGTTTTCAGTAAAGAGTAAATGCTTTCACATTTAAGCAAGAGCGGAAACATTGATTTCCAAGAGAGCCTTTGGGATAGTTTTTGAGCAATTATCTCAAATCACAGAAAGAGTCATCTTTTTAAACATATAAGCTAGTTATATTTTGGGAATAGTATTGAGCATCGATATGAGAGAGAGTTCAGACAACTCACAGCCCCCATAAACCATGTAGCCAACGTGGATAGAAAGGATCATACTTTTTAGATGATTCAATAATGCCTTTTAGCATAGGCTAGTGGATCCACTCGGTAATTAGGTTCTATGCCCCCAACAAGGTATAGGATGACTCTGGCAGCGTGAGGCAAAATGTTGTATCGTCACATAGCTCTTAAGTGATGGTTGTCGGCTAGAGAAACTCCCATAATTATATTTTGTATTCTTTAATTCACAGATATATTTGGTATTCTTTATTACATAGAGATATTTTGTATTCTTTAATACACAGAGATACTTTGTATTCTTATATACAAAGAGTTTATTTTGTATTTTTATATAAAAACATAGTTTATATTGTATCCTTGCATACAAACTGGGTTTCTATTGAATTTTTCGATATATTGAGTTGCTTTCTCCTATTTTAAAAGCTTTCTATATATTGCATTTGTATCGGTGTTTTATATTGAGTTGAGTATCCAGAGTTCAGCATCCAAAGTTGAGTATCCAGAGTTGAGTACCCAGAGTCGAATATCTTATTATTGAGTTGAGCTTTATTTCACTGATTTGAATAGCTTATCATTGAGTTGAACCATGTTTCTTATTCTTGAGTTTAGTTTAGTTGAGTGACTTGAGAGAAGGTAAGTATGTTTCCTTTTTATCAAGTTCAAGCCTATGTTTATGCTTTGGAAGTCCCCTTACATTCTCGTACATTCCACGTAGTGAGCAATTTGGCCTGCATCGTTCCATGATGCATGTATATGTATTTAGGTTCATCAACAGGAGCTTCGTTGATACCATATGCATTTGGCGTTAGCTATGGCGATCCTTCTTACATTCTAGAGGACTTAACCTTTACCTTACTTCTAGTAGTTTTGAGATGTCGTGAGTCTTGTCCCGATATCTTTCTCTAGTAGTAGAGGTTTCATAGATAAACGGAGTTGAGGAGTTTCTGTATTTATTTTTATTTTGAGTATTGTACAGATTTTTATAAAGGTTGAGTATTCAAGTTTATTGAATTTTTTTTAGTCTTAAGCTTTTGTGTGCTTAAGTTTTTCTTTTGCTTGTAGCCAGCCAGGATGTGGGTTCGCTTGGGGACTACCAATGGTTCTCGAGTGCCGGCCACGTCCAAGGTGCAGGTTCGGGTCGTGAAAAACTTGGTATCAGAGCCATGTTTCAAGAGTCCTAGGGTGTCTATGAAGCCATGTCAAGTAGGATCTTATTTATGGTTGTGAGGGCCCCACTTCTATAAATGAGGGACTACAGACATTTAGAAAAAAATTCCCTTATTTCATACTCTTAATAGTTCAGTAAAGCTAGGTCATAGATATTTATTCCTACTTGTGTTTCTCAGATTCATTCGATTGCCCCTCATACTAGTGGTAGTTGAAAACCAAAGTCAGTCCTTTATGGATGATTTATTCTCAACAAGTGTTTTGAGGAAGTCATGTGACTCCCGAGGGGCTTGAGAGAAGCCCATGAGTTAGTAAGTGTTCAGTTTAAGAGGAATGCACCCATATTCATGTGAATCGTGCATTTGAGCAAAAATCGAGTTGTACTCTCTTCTCTAAGCCATGTTTTAGCTGAGATCCTTATGAGAAAGTATGTTTAGAGCTTGGGTAGTATTTTCACCCAAAAAGGTAGCGTGAGCTACAAGATTATGAGTAGTAGTAGTAAAAAGTGCCGCTTAAGTTAAGAGAAAAGTATGCATAGATTTAGTAATCTAAGTAAGGGAGATGGTGTTTCGACAAGCTATGCACCTAGAAAGATACTAATGAAGAGCTTTCCCTTATGGGTAGACTAAGAAGTGGTGGTTTGGAAATGTTCCATCATAGGAGGTAGAGTGTGCTTTAGCTAGAAATGAGTTTGTGATGAAGTGTCATTGTGTAGGTAATGTCCAAGGGTAAGTGTTGAATATAAGAGAAAAATATTTCATAAAGTGATAGATCTAAGATAGGCTTATGATTTGTTTGAGAGGGTCATGATATTCATAAGGTTATATAACTGATCAAGTAATGAGGTATAGCTTAGTAGGCGAGCAATCGTATTAATATTTGGATTTAGTAATGAACATTTAGCTTGAATTTGAGATGAGTGTCATTATCCACAGAATGGTAACATGAGGGTGATGATGTTAGTCTTGAAATTTGATGTGGTAGACTTGGCATAAGAGTATGCGAGAAATTGAAATATTTGATGCAATGACTATGAGTAATACCAGAGAGAGATCCTAGCGTTAGATAAGGGCAGTGAAGTATGGCTAAGTCACAATAGAAACAAAAGCATTAAGAGGTGTACCGAGAGGGTATGTAATTAGAAGAGGTTAAGGGAAACACCTTAGAAAGAGGACTTAGTACCTGCTCATGCAGAGTTCGGTAATCATGAGATAAGCCTCTCCCAAGTGTTAGGGTGAAAGAGGATGTAGACCAGTTAGAGGTGATGGAATAGGTCCATAGCTTTCAAGTGTCAGTTTTAGACCTAAGGAGGAGATTACGAGATGAGAAATCAAGTCAAGTGTTTGAGAATAAGATAGTAATGAGTTCCAGAGAGTATGGGAGATATCTTTGTAGAGGTCCTATTAGTAATGGAGAATGTGGTGTTGCTATACTTTAGGTGGTTCTTGATTTGAGCATAATGTGGTAGTAAAGAGTAATAGTTTTGGGATGAGATTCCCTATCGAGAGTTATAGAACCCGAACCTAAGAATTTGGGTTAAGCTTGAATATAGTAAGAGCATACCATTAGACTCAGACCTTAGTAAGAATAACTCCATTCCATACCTAGTCCAATCGTCATTTGAGGACGAATGATCCCAAGGGGAAGATATTGTAACACCCTATATTTATTTTGAACTAAGACTCGAACCATCCTTCATAGTGAGTAAGTTTTTACCAATTAATTTAGATTTTCCCTAAGTAGTAAGGTAACTAGATGTAGCACCTTGATTTCCTAAAAGAACTAAATTGGAAATAGCAAAATCTGAAGTTTTGCAAGTTATGCTTCAGTTATGAGTTTTTTCTCAACTTCAAATGACTATAACTTTCAGTATAGAATTACTTAGGTGGTCTACAAGATAGCTAATGAAAGGTATTTGAAATATCTTTCCAACACCATGGAGTTTGCTATGTTTCGAGGTCAGATGAGTGAGATATTCCCTTTTGAAGTGATGTTGTCCAGTTAAGGAAAGTTACCCGAAAATAGTAAGGGGTATTTTGGTCTTTTCCTTCCCCAATAAGATTTAATTTGTTTGTAGTAAGGTTTTAAGGTACTAATCCTATTTGGTTCAGTTTTATAATCCTAATATACGCCTAGGGTTTTAGTTGAGAGTTCAAGAAGAGAAAAGAAGAGAAAATAGGAGAAAAGAGGAATGGGTCAAGGCCTTCGTCGACGTTCTTGAAAGGAGGAGGTAAGTATGTTTCCTTTGTTTCAAGTTTAAGCTTTTGTGTATGCTTTATAATTCCCCTTACATGCTCTTACATTCCACGTACTCAGCCATTTGGCCTGCATCCTTTCATGAAGCAGATACATGTATTCATGGTTATCAATAGGAGCATCGTTGATACCACATGTAGTTTGAGTTAGCTATGGTGAGCTTTATTACATTCCCAAGGACTTCACCTTTACCTTACAGATATTTGTTATGAGTTGTCGTGGGTCTTGTCCTGATATCTTTCTATAATAGTAGAGGCTTCATAGATAGAACGAGCTCCTGGGAGTCATCAATTTGTTATCCCCGGCGTACCTTTGATACGTTGAGCGAAAGTTGTGTATTTACATTTATTTTGAGTATTGTACAGAGTTTTAATAAGGTTGAGTATTCTAGTTTATTGAATTTATTTCAATTTTAAGCCTTCGTATGGTTAAGTTAGTCTTCTGCTTGTAGCCAGCCACGATGAGGATTTGCTTGGGGACCAGCAATGTCCAGGGTGTAGGCTCGGGTCGTAACAATTCATCCCCAAAAGCATTTAGTTTTTTAGAGAGATGATTTAAGAGGAGGAAAAGTTCAATGTTTCAAGCGTTCGTTCAAGAAATTCAAGATTTCGCCAAGAACCTAGTTCTTTGACGGATGTAAGCTTCCATAGTGTTGGGTTTCTTCACCCACACGCCAATGATGTGTTTTTGTTGCGAATCTATCAACAAATATTGAGAAATTTAATTTCTTGATGAGTTCTTAATAAGTGTTCTTGAAGTTTTCTTATCGATTAAGTTTTGATGTAAGATTCAACTTGGGTCGACTTCAAACTATCATATATCTTAGAATATAAAGAGTTACGTGGCCCATAACCTATCAAATTAAAGGTATTTGAATCTACTTTCCAACGTCACTAATTTTGCGTCAATCTAATTTTTGAGTAAAAAGTTATGACCATTTTAGTAACCTAATACTGTGTTTTTACAAATTAGCTGATGGGAAAACATTAAAAAAGGTCGTTTTTGTTTTTTTTACCTCCAAGAAAACCCTAAGTAAACTTCTTGACTAATAAAAGGCTCAAAATAATCAGATTTTCATATTTTAATCCATCATTCTCTTCTCTCCCAAACCCTAGGGCAAAATCCTAAGGAAAAATCAAAGTAGAAGACTCCATTCAAGATTCTTTCAATCGTTTTCAAGATTCTTTCAATCGTTTTCAAGATTCTTTTACAAGGTAAGTCTTTCTCCAAGAATTTCCTTCGTTTCAACTCAAATTCCTCCATATAGTTATGAATCACTAATGAAAATCATAATTATTGGCGATAGAGATTTCAAGAATCTCAAGAAAAGTTTTCTTGATCATTTACTTTCAAGCTACGGTTTTAAGGCTTCTAATCAAGTTCTTCTCCAAGATTTTTCAAGATTCTTCAAGAACCTTGTTCATCTAGGTATGTAAGGCTATCATAGTGTTGTACTAGTTCATCCTCACATCCTACATCTTTTTTGAAATTAGTAAAAGAGAAATCTAGGAATCTACCCCTAGATTTGAGTATTCTTGAGATAAGTTGATTTTAGTTCTTGATTTCATGGTTCTTTTAAAAATTCTATTCCTAATTATTAAGTTTCTATATTTTTATTGAGATCCTTGAGTTGGTTTGTTCATGTCTATAATTTAGCATGGACCCTA
>JAJOOB010028745.1:0-11520 GCA_029582485.1 Solanum tarapatanum | reverse complement strand
AAGGGAAAGTAAATGGGACTCATCCAACACGTACTTCCGAAGCATGGAAACATGAAACACAAGATGCACAACTGACAAACTAGATGGCCAGGCTAACTTATAGGCTACCTCTCCTACATAACTCAAGAACTCAAAGGGTCCAATGAATCTAGGGTACTGAAGCTTTCCTTTCTTTGAGAACCTCATCACACCCTCTATGGGTGAAACTCGAAGCCAAACATGATCACCATCCATGTACACTAGGGCTCGAACTCTTCGGTTCACATAACTCTTATTTTGACTCTGGCTATCAAAGGTCTACCCTGGATCATATGAATTTTCTCCATACCATCATATAGTTTAAAAATGGTTTAAAAATATTTTATTCTAAAAATGCAACATCAGGAATGTTGAAAATATGACTAAAATCTCTTTTCCTCGTGTAGTTGGATAAAAATCTTCTTTATCACTAAATTAGTTGCAAATTAATTTGAAACCGCATTGAACTTGTCTTCAACCTCATTCCATTGGATCATTGAACCGTGTGCTTTGATACGACTTGTTGGGTTTGAAAGTAATCAGGGCGCCATGCGAAAGCTTACAATTATAAATCATTTGACGATAAATTAGATGACACATAAAACTATACTAAAAGAAATATATATTATTATATGATATGACCAATAGGTTTGCATATTATAAAACTATAATGGTAGAACATAAATATGTTGGAAAAAAATCTCCTCATAAACAAAACTCTTTATTAGCTACATTGTGGATGCTATTGTGTTGTGCTATGAGAATATAATTTCAATTTATAGATCTCCAAATTTTTCTCCTATGGAAAGAATAACTAAATATGATAGAGAATTATATTTTTCTTTCTAAAAAACTAAAAGCATTTATGGTAATACCTTGACTTTTCTTTAAGAGAAAATAAAACTTAAATAAGTTTAGAAAATCAGGAAAAATCTTAACAAAAATTTGGGAAAATTAGGCATGATGATGAGTATTCATTATAGGGGTAAAATGAGAATAATTTAATTAATTTTATCTTGATATAGTAAGTGATCAAGTAATTTGAGACACATTTGTTTAGTAAAGTGATCAGTTAATATGGGACAGAGGGAGTATATGATAAGAAATAGAGAAGGAAGATAGTAAATCACCCCAAATTGCCTCTTGAATCTTCTGCATGATTTTAGTCTCAAGAATAAGAAATAAAATAATTGAATTAAAAGAAGACGTAAATAAAAAGAACAAAAGTTGGAGAATAAATAATTTTAAGTTTTACACTCTTACCTAGAACAAAAGTAAAGATGTTAGAAGTTACCATCTGAACAAAAGTAAAGAAGTATGAAGCGTAGAAAAAGTAGAAAAGAAAGTGTAAGCAATATCCATCAATGTTAGGAAAGATAAATTGTATCAACATGGCAACATCAGTTCTCAAGTGAAGCTTTTGGTAAGTTGTACTCAAACATACAATGAATATTTTTCAGAACAAAAATCCTTTTTGAAATGACACACGATTTTCAATTTCAGACATAGGTGCCTCAATCACAACATATTCATAATTTCTGAAGGTACGTAACAAGCAACGCTCAGAGCTACGGAAAGAATTGAGATTCTTAAGTACAATAGTTCGGAGATAAAGAAGGCTAGCTATTCTCAACAACACTTTACCACCTGCCGTCCAATGTTGTACCAACTTATAAGAGAAATCCTACGATCATAAAATTGCTAGAGGTAATCCTCCGCACTTCTATGCAATTGAAGAAGAAAGTCTTCTTTCTCAAAGACCTCTTTGTGGAGTAAATTTCAACTTCAATTAAAATTTAAAATGAATATTGGATAAGGAGGACTACCTAAATTGTCATATTCATCCACTTCCATATTTCGAGCGCAGTTTGGAAAACATGAATTTATATCGCCCCAATCCTACATATGTCATCCATGATACCAAGTACCTCCCGCATGAAGGAGCTTTATCATACTACTCATAATATTCATCAACTTATCCAGCTGTTCAAGAAAAAAAGGCTTAAGAGTAAATTTCTCACATAATGCTCTTTTGAAACAGAAACTTTGGTGCGAATATCAAAGCAAATCATAATAAGTGGATCATTGTAAAGTTTGTTAGCCATTCTAGTTCACTTTCTTCTTTTGCAAGTTGATCCTGCGTAATTTGGAATTCATTTTCAAGGCCAACCATTTTATTCTCGGGCCCTGCAGCGTGTTGAGAGATACACTGATAAGAGACAAAGACAACAACATCGACTGTGCAACATACTATACCTCTTTAATTTCAAATTTATTGTAAATGATTCATTATCATGTGTTAATTTCCTAGTCAATGGATGCTAGCTGTGTAATTCTATTGTACAAAATGATAATCACACCGAGGATAATATCCAAACTAAATAGCAATAGGAAGAAAGTAACAACGATTATTAAAATGCGGTAAATATGATACCCGGATAATTAATGTAATAATATTGATGAAAACTTGGTAGTGTCAAATGACTACTACTCAATACTCTTTGTTTCATACAACTCACAATAATATTATTTCCACACTATTTACTCACAAACTAAGAAATAGCTTGTGGATTACTCTCTTTACTCTCTATTGCTTTTCTATTTTGGTGTGTTCTTACAAATGAGCATAAGTTCTCATTTATAAGGAAAAATATGTCTCCTTTGATTTCACTAACGAAATCAATGAAAAATAACAATTCAAACTTGAGAGGCTTTGTAAAGATATCCGCAACTTGATCATGAGATTTCACATACTAATTGAGCTCTACCTCTTTCTTGGCAATACATTCTCTGATAGAGTGATACCTTGTTTCTATGTGCTTACTCCAATCATGATACACTAGATTCTTGGCAAGTGCTTGCCCATATTTGTTATCGACACAAATTATTGTGGCTTCAATTTGTGGCAAATTGAGTTCCTTCAACAATCTCTTCAACCAAATAGAACGACATGTACATGATGTCGCTCCCATGTATTCAACTTCACAAGTTGAGAGAGTAACAATTGATCTTTTCTTTGAACTACAAGAAATAACAAAATCACCCAAGAAAAACACAAAACCAAATGTGCTTTTACTATCACCAACATCTCGCGCATAATCACCATCAAAATATCCCACAAGATTAAAATCATCAAAAGAAGAATAAAATAGCCCAAATTGATCCTTTTAGGTAACGTAGAATTCTTTTAGCGACCTCAAGTTAGTGGAGGTAGGAGCTTCTAAGAAGAGACTTACTACTCCAACCACAAAGAGTATATCTGATCTCGTAAATGTCAAGTACCTCAGACTTCCTACGAGACTTTTGCACAAAGTGGAGTCCACCTTTTCTCCATCATCAAACTTTGACAATTTTGTTCCAATTTCCATTAGGGTGTTCAGAGGGTTGCAATCAAACATGTTGAACTTCTTCAAGATATCCTTTTGTGTAGATTTCTTGAGATATGAAGATGCCTTCCTCCATTTGTTTCACTTCTATGCCCAAGTAATATTACATGAACCCTATGTCCGTCATCTGGAACTCAAAGGACATAGCTTTCTTGAAATCTTCAAATAAAACTGGGTTGTTACCGGTTAGAATGAGATCATTAACATAAACACAAACAAGCACAATAGAACTTTAATGTAAAAAGCATATTCATGGAGGCAACGAGTTACCAATTGTCTTGAAAGTATTTTTCAATGCGATTATTCCAAGCTTGTAGAGCTTGAAAATAAGACTTTCTTCAACCTCAACACCTTATCTTCATGATACACATAGCCCAATGGTTTTTCAACATAGACTTGTTCTTCAAAATATCCATTCAATAATGCCGATTTGACATCTATTTGATGGGTTTTCCAGTTCATTTGCGCTGCCAAAGAGATTAATATACTGATCATCTCCATGTGGGTAATAAGCACATAAACTTGCTCACAGTCGATGCCATGTCTTTGTTTGTAGACTTTAGCCACAAGTCTTTCCTTGTATCTCTCTACCTCTCCATGAGCATTTTTCTTCGCGTTGTATATTCATTTGACTCCAATTACTCGATGATCCTTAGGAAGAGTTGTTAACTAGCAAGTGTTGTTCTTCTCTATTGACTGGATTTCCTCCTCCATGGCTTGTCTCCACCTTTTGTCAGTAACAACTTCATAAAAAATCATTGGTTCACTATCAGCAAAGAAACAACACAAAAACTAAAAATTAGTAATTTCTTCGGTGTCATCATAGAGTTCTTGGATGATCCTTATCCTATGCAGTGTTTCACTTGAAATCTCTTGAGTAGACGAAGATGCAACATTTGCTGGTGAAGGAGGTAGGGTTGCATCCTGTGCATGTGCCATTGTCTCATGTTCTTATTCATCTCCAAAGTATGGAACAAAATCATATGTTCTTTCTTCTGAAGCCTCCCATTTCTATATTGCTTCTTCATCAAATTCAACATCACGACTCACCAGCACCTTATTATTTCTTAAATTGTACAATTTGTAGCCTTTTGAACTCACTCCATAGGCAACAAACACATACTTGGCACTTCCATAATTGAGTTTAGCTCTCCCTTGATGTGGAACATGAGCATAGGCTATGCTCCCAGAGATTCTCAAGTGCTTGAAACTTTTCCTACTTCCGCTCCATGCTTCTTGAGGAGTTTGATCTCACACGTTTTTTTGTTGGAGACCTGTTGCTTAAATAATATGCACAAGAAATAGCCTCGACCTAAAATTCTCTTGGTATATGTTTAGCTTTCAACATACATCTAGACATATTAAGAATTGTTCTATTCTTTCTTTCTCCATCTCTATTTTATTGGAGAGAGTAAGGTACCGTTAGAAGGAAATGATTCCATGAGATTGACAAAAGTTAGTAAATTCTTTTGAAGTGGATTTGCCTCCTCTATCGTACCTTAATGCTTTTATTTCATAGTCACTTTCTTTTTTTACAAGTGCTTTGAATTTTTTAAAAGCAACAAAAACTTCAGATTTTTGCTTCAAGAAGTATACCCAAGTCTTTCGACTAAAATCATCAATAAAGAGCAAGAAGTATTTACTTTTACCTAAGGAGGTGTATTGATTGGAACACTCACATCAGTGTGTACAAGTTGGAGTAGCTTACTTGTTCTTAATGTAGTCTCCTTTGGAAAACTCCTCCTCGCATGTTTTCCAAGAAGACAAGCTTCACACAATTGGTTTGGATGGTTGATTGATGGTATCCCATCAACCATGTATTTGTCTCCCATTGACTTGAGCTCTTCAACGTTCAAATGCCAAAATCGCATATGTTAGCACCACGAGTCATCTTTCACATTAGCCTTCAAACACTTTTGATCAATGGTCTTAAGATTCAAAGGAACAACCTATTCTTTGTCATGTGCACTTCAACAATTAAGTTGGTACTTGAATATCTAAGCCTAATATGCATATTTTAAATATGAATATCATATCCTTTTTCAAGAAGTTGACCCAAACTCAAAATCTTAGTTTTCAGTTTTGGCACATAATAAACATTGTTAATCAATTTATGGCCACCATGTTTACATGATATCATAATCATACCTATCCCTTCAATTTGGATCTATGAGGTATCTCCTCTAAAAGACACATTACCTTTCACCGACTTCTTTATCTCCACAAACTTATCTTTGTAGCCACATATATGATTGCTTGCTCCATTTTGAAGATACCATGAGTTGCAATCACCTGTATCTTCTTCTTTGAGTGACCTTAACAATGTTGACTCATCTTCGTTTTTTTTTTGTTGTCAACAAGATTAACTTTTTCTTCAATATTAATACGACTTTCCCAAGAGTAATGTCCAATCTTATGACAGTTATAACACTCAATTTTAGATTTGTCATACCTCATTTTATTGGTACCTTGATAGGCTCCACGTCCTCTACCTCCTTGTTGACCACGACCGTGACCTTTGAATGATTGGTGACTTATATCTTCATTATTGAATTTGTTTATATAACTTTTTCCTCTTCCACGGTCTCCACGGCCTCTCCATTGTCCATTTCCTTATTAACTCTCTTCACCTTCAAATCCTTTGAAGGATGCCTAAGTTTTAAGAAGTTACTCTAGTGGCTCTTCTTTTCTTGTTTTCATGTTTTCTTTGTGGGCTTGTAAAGAACCTTCTAATTGCTCTACCGTAATAGAGTATAAATATTTATACTGGTCAATAGGACACACCACATAATAAAATTTAGGTGTTAGGGAACAAAGGATCTTTTCTACCACACACACATCATCTACTCCCTTCCCGTATCTACTTAGTTGATTCACAATAGCCAAAGATCTTGAACTGAAATCCAGATTTCTGTCATTTTTAAAACTTCAAAATCAGCCTTTAGAGTTTGAAGTTTTATCTTCCTTACATATCAACTCCTTGGAGAGAATTTTGTAATAAATCTCCCAAGCTTCTTTTGAGGTGGTTGGATCAGCCACCTTCTCAAACATGACATCATCCAAACATTAATGGATAAGAGTGAGGTCTTATTGATCTTTCTTTCTTTTCTTTAACAAGACCTCCTTTTAATTTGGGGACACTGTTTCATCATTAACAGGTTTTGTATACCCATTGTCTACAATGTCCCAAATATTTTGAGAGCCAAGAATGACTTTCATTTGTAGACACCACTTTTCATAATTTTATCTTGTGAGACGGGGGTATTGATAGGACAGTAGACTATTATCTTTCATGGCTCTAATACCACGTTATTGAACAAAATGATAATCACACCCACGAAAATATCCACACTAAGTATCAATACGAAGAGAGTAACAACGACACCAAATATTAAAATGAGGTAAATATGATACCTGAATAATTAATACAATAATATTGATGAAAACTTTATAGTGTCAAAAGGCTACTGCTCAACACTCTTTTATTTCATAAAACTCACAAAAATATTACTTTCGCACTATTTACTCAAAAACTAAAAAATAGGTTATGGATTATCCTCTTTACTTTCTATTGCTTCTCTATTTTTGTATGTCCTTACAAATGAGCTTAAGTGTTCTATTTATAAGGAAAAAACTACCTCATTTGATGTCACTTATGACATCAATAGAAAATAACAATTCAAACTTGTATGTAAACAACTTTAAACTTTTTTAACTTTGTTGCAATCTTTGCAGTAATTGAGGACTAATGCTGTTAGCCTATTGCAACAAAGGAGGACTATATATATAAATACCCCAGAAGTTCATCTTCTAAGCCTATAGGTGTAGAAATCTCACGTAATGATTTTGGAGAAATCAAGGATTATATTGATGATTAAACTGTTGAGTTACATGCTCCTTGTATAGGAGAAGAGTCCTATACTAGCTATACTAGGAGTCCCACTACAATACAAAATATATTGTTTACGTGAGTAGTATTAATTCTATAACAAATTACCTTATCATAGTCGACTTTAGCCCCATACACAATACATCAGCTTAGTTGTACATAATATAGGATTCACTAGTCTAGTCCTAGTGTGATTCGTAAACTCATCAGTCAACTTCATTGGACATGTTCCAATCATCAATTTCCTTCATCTTCAATTATATAGGAGAAGAGTCCTATACTAGATATACTATGAGTCCTACTACAATATAAAATATTTTCTCTACATCAGAAGTGTTACTACTATAACTAAAATACCTTATACCAGTCGACTCTAGGCCCATACACGATGCATCAACTTAATCATACATAATTTAGAATTCACTAGTCTAGTCGTAGTGTGACCTTAACTCTATAGAAGTAAACTCGTCAACCAACTTCATTGGACATGTTCCTATCATCAACTTCATTCATCTTCAACACTTCCCCTCAGCTTGCTGCGAAATACAGTAAAGACTTGTTTTTTCAATGCTTTTGTATGAATGTTAGCTAGTTGATCCTTAGACCGCACAAACTGAGTAAAAAGTTGTCCTCTGGCCACCTTTTCAAGAACAAAATGATATTCTATTTCAACAAGTTTGGTTCTAGTATGCATTACTAGATTAACTTTTATGTACAATGCATTTAAGTATCATAGTACAATGTAGGAATTGATCAAACTAACACCCCAAGATCATGAAGTAGATACATGATCTATGTCATCTCTGCTGAAGTAGTGACTGGTGCACTATACTCAGCTTTAACACTCAGTTGATCTACTGTTGTCTGTTTCTTAGAAGTCCAAGAAATATAATTTGCAACTAGGCATATGCTATAGCTTGTAGTTGATCTCCTAGTGGTGGTACAACCTCCCCAATCAACATTCGAGTATCCATACAACCTACATGGTGATTGCGAAATAATTTTGAGTCCAAAGTGTAGAGTACCATTAATGTACCTGAAAGTCCTTTTCACCCTTTGAAGATGTTCAATGTTCATACTTTGCATAAACTGGCTTCCTAAATTCACAACATGAGTGATATCATGTTGTCACGACCCAAATTAGGTCTGTGACCGACACTAAGGGGAAAGAATTCCAGAGCAAGCCTTAGCATAAATCCTTTGTTTTTGGGCCTATCCAATTTTCCATGTCGTAGAAATCAACAATACAACTAATAACATCTTGATCTCATGACCCATATCCATCAACAATTCAATTGCCACACAATTATACCAATTCTTCTCCGATTACAAAAAAAGAAGTTTATAACTAGCCACTCGACGACAATACGAAGGAATAAATATGACTCTAAATAGGGACTAACAAATGGAGCAACTCTAAGAATTCAAAAAAAGGGAAAATAGAAAGTCGATAAATCTCTTGCAATGTGAAGCAATACGGGGTTCACCTGATGCTACCAATTTTGACTCTCTACTTAATGAAATCCTCGTCAATACTACCTGAGTTCTCTGTAAAAACATTTAGCAAGGAGTAAGACGATAGCTCAATGAGTAATAACACTTAACCACAACCATTTTAATGAGGGACAAGTCAGAAAACATGCTACTATGTTAATCAACATAAGGAAATCAATGCCCTTTCAGAAACGGTAACAATATTCAATCTTATTTTAGAAACAAACTCAGAAAAATATTTTCAGATCAATCTTATATATTTGGCATGTTTCCAAGGATGAATCATGTAATTAGTGTGGCCTTCTAATTAAGAAGTAACCAATAAAAGTGAACTCCTCATAAAAGAGTTAATTATTCATATCGGTAGATCCCTACTCAAGGGATATCAGTAAAAATATGCTAGTTTTACCTTCCCACTAGCAAGGGCTTTATCGATAATTTGTAACTACAAGGTGCACCAGGTCTAAAGAACGAGCCGTTAGCTACGAGATTCATAAAGGTCTACTCCCATTTATACTTTTCTTGTAATCAATAGAAGCATCTCAAAATCGGACAGAAAATTTAAATGTTATAAAATCATATTATTTCAAAGTTTAATAATCACATGTCAAAATACTATTTATCAAATAGCTGTAAAACCCTTTCAATAATAGTAATCATATCTTGTAAGAATAAGATCATCTCAAATAATATTTTCAGTATCATATCAAGTAAAAGATTTGTCCCACATGCAAGTTCGAAATAGTCGGTAACACATTTACTTTATGAGCCATGTAAAAACCATGAAATTTATGCAATACAAATTGTGGTGAGGTTACTACTCACAATACTCGTGTTGAGATACCAAACTTATCCTCTCAAGAAATCCCTAAAGCTTCGTTCGATCAATCCATAATCACATTCATAACAATTTTGTGTTAAACTCTTCATACAAGAAATTTCATACTAATTTTAGAATGCCCAACCTTCTAGGTTTCATGATTGAATTTCCATTTATCAAATTATATCTATTTATGCTATGAATAATTTAATAAGCTCATATCCTTATCCATTTCAATCTATTTATAGAATTTGTTCCTCAAATTCCTTACTAAAAGTATACCCGCCTGGTGCAGCACCACTGCCTATTGTTTACTCACAACAGTAATTTATCTTCTTTTTTTGATGCATGAAGCTTGAAGCTCTTTACCCAATTAAAATTTCAATACTATAATATCAATATATTTCTCCTGTTTTGTACTTTAAGCTATATTGCTTCTTCTTCTTCAGAAAAAAACATTAATATCCACCTACTTTTATTTCATGTAAGCCAATATACGAAGGCTTATAGTTCAATAATTAAATGCACTTTGTTAGTTCCTAAGAATTTAACAAATTTCTCTGTATCTTTAAATCATGATTCTTCAACTCTAAACCCCAATCTATAGTCCTGGAATATACAAATCACATCTATAATTCAAGTTCAGAAACATAGCTTGTTTCCTTCTTCTCTTTTTAATTAACAGCCTTGTGCGAAGGATCTTTCTTTTCCCAGATTCCTTTGTTAGACAGAGAGGCTAAACCCACGTTTTTTTTTCAAAAGCTGCTGACCAAGAGTACTTCGCGTCTAAATTCTTCAACATAGCCCTTTTTTTTTCTTTCCACGTGAGTTATATGGTATATGGCCTATTAACTTTCTATTTTCTTTATTTGCAGCAATACTTTTAATTTAAACAAAAGAAATATTTTGTTCATTAACAATTTACGTACTTTTTTTTTCTTAATATCTATTACATTCTCCCCATCTTATGAATTTTGGTCCCTGAATTTAAAGTTCTTACCTAATAACCAGAATATATATGAGAATACTTTACTCGCATGATATCTTCAGACACCGGGGTAGCTTCTTCAATGGTATGGTTTCTCTGTTAACTTACGCTAACCCAATTTATTAGACTGTAATTTCGTTACTTCTTTGTCAAACAATAGTCCCTAATCCTTTTCTTTTGTCAAGTTATCATCAAGTTGTATAGCCAGTGGTTCAAGCATATGAGATGAGTATGATATACATTTTCTTCGTAGACATAGAGCATTGGACGAGTAAAATACGTCTCATAGGGAAGTTCCAAACGATACAACACTACTCTCACTTGGTCAAGAAATCTTATATGGCATTACAGATCCCGAGCTCGATTTAGCTTCTTCTTCTTTTTCTGTTGAATTGCTTCATGCCTTTTATGGAGGGATTCCAAGGAAAATTTGGTATCCAACTATTTACTCTATATACACTTTCCTCTCATATGTATAACTAAGACTTTTATCTATTTGAAACTATGTGCAACTTCAGTCATATCAACTAGACCTTTTTCATAGCAACCAGTACTAAGTCCGATCCCAAATTGTAATACATTATCCACATCAACTTAAAACTATTTGATGGGGAAATTGCATCATCTGCTATACACGATTTCGTATAGAGTCCTTTGAAAGCGTGATTGTAAGTTATTTTTGTAGGTAAATTCTGCTAATGGTAAGTAAACATCCCAACCACACTGAAAATCAACAGTACAAGCTCTTACTGTATCCTTTAAGATTTGTATTGTACGCTCAAAACGTCTGTCTATCTATAGACGAAATGCAGTACCAAAATCTATTTGTACACCCAATGTTTCATGGAAAGCTTTTCAAAAGCGTGAAGTAAATAATGATACTCTGCTAGATATGATGGGCACTGAAACTTGTGGAGTCAATCAA
>JAJOOB010028743.1:0-13133 GCA_029582485.1 Solanum tarapatanum | reverse complement strand
ATATATTGTGTTTTAGTATTTATTGAAGAATAATTATATTTGGGTTAAATATTAAATTTACAAATACTAACTTAAACAAAAAAAAAAGCCGCGTATTTTTTCCCTTGTTTTTATTTGAGGAACAATCTGAGAGAAGCCCTACGTTTCTCATCAGATCCACAGCGCCAAGCTAGGTTTCAATTTTCTTTGTTCATAAGAGAAAAAATAGATCACTGTGAATCTATAGACAGGTTCTTCTTCTTCTTCTTTTTTCAAGCAGAGTTATAAGCTTTGAATCTACAGAGCAATTAAGAACTTCCTCCTCTACAAAATCAATAGTAAGTGCTTGTTCTCTTCTCTCTAGCAAATCGTTTGTTCGCGTGTCTGCTCCATACATTGTATTTCTCTTCACTATTGGTGTAAAATAGGTGATATTCACCAGCCTTTTCAAACTTGACTATCAAGTTTCTGGTTACTTATGTCATAAACACCTTAGGTGAGCTTAGTAGACGTGTTTCATCAGAATTGAACAGTGTTTTGATGAAATTTTGAGTATTAAACATCAATAGTAATATCTCTGTCATGGTTAGGAGTGTGTGGTGCTACTACAGAGTTGGGAAAGCCTATGGCTATTCTATCTATAGGTTGTTTAATTTGTTTTTGGCATTCTATAGCCCATCTGAACATGCTTACTCATGATCTAGATAGCTTTTGATTTCTAGAATTCAATTCTAAATGGAACTGGTGTGACGATTTTATCTTTGTCTAAAAGTTGTTTTTGTTTCTGGAACTCAATTTTATATAAAATCGAATGTGACGATATAATGTTTAGAGGCAACATTGATCATTCTTTATCTACTAAGATTGTCCCTAAACTCACCAAGAATATATCTTAGGTATGATTAGGATTGATGGAAATGTTCTCTATTTCTCATCCCGTTAGATATTCTTTTTACCAAAATACAATCTTTTGTGTGTTGTACTTATCGATTATTCTATATGAAAGATAGTTCATATGAATCGACAGAGTTCCTATCAATATAGAATAAATGAATTGTACAGAGTTGCAGGAACTGTAAGTGTTTCTTCTCCTTGTCTCTGTCAAATCCTTTAACACACCACTTTGTATTCCATGATATTCAATTTGTTTTTGACGTTTTATATGTTGTCTAATTCTTGTATTCAATCATTCCTTATCCGCTAAGATTTTACAGAACTAATCGAGAATAAGTCTTTTAGATCAAACATGAAGATCGTAGCTTTTTTATGTATGATCAGAATTATTGTATTTGGTCTCTGTTCTTAGCCAGTTTTTTTTTACCAAATACAACCAATTTTGTGTTGAACTTCTAAGTCGTTGTATATGAGTGTTTGTTTATATGAATCGGCATTCTTGTAATTAATCTAGAGTGAGCTATGCAGAGCAGCGAGAAACACTTAGTTTTTCTTATCCTTCTCTCAGCCAAATACTTACGCTTCCTCTCTTTGTATTCTATAAAGTTCAATTTGTTTTTGGCGTTTTATATGCTGTCTCATTCTTGTTTTTTGTATGTTTTTTTTTATCTTTGAAATTCAATTGTAAATTAACTAAAATTGATTTGAAATTCAGTTGCATCTAACTTCAACAAATCAGTTTTTATTAGTTGACAGTTTTCCATAAATTGTCCATATTAATTCTTTTGGCTAAAAAATATAGCTTGTAGATTTTTTATATGATTTAGTGGGCTGTAAGAGAAAGTGAGAACTATTTTTGATATGAATGAAGTATCGTAGCATGCAGGAGATATCACTATTTTTTTAAAGTTTGTCAACCCCCTCTCGAACTTGTTTGATTGATTTATTAATTCTTGGCCGATTAAATATAGTTTTAGTTGCTGCACCTTTTGTACTTTTTATTGAAATACTTTTGTTCTGCATTCTATTGTCTAGACCGTATTGTGGCACCCGATAAGCAATGGATGCAACTTATTCATAATAGACTTGATGATGCTTATATACATGGGGTAGAAAGCTTTTTGAATTATACGTTTACAAGATTGAGGGAAGCGAATGAAATAAGGTGTCCACGTGTTAAATGTTGTAATGCAGTTTCTCGAACACGAGAGATGGTTAGATCACATTTAATAGTAAATGGAATGATCCAAAATTATACCTTTTGGTATCACCATGGAGAGAGGACAGGTGAGACAGAAGAATCAGATTCTGAATCTGAAGATGATGAAAATGTAATTGGCGAGGATGATGAAGAGGATGAAATACATGAAATTCTTACAGATTTACATCCTGCTTTTAATGTAGAAAATATGAATACTGGTGATGATGATGTTCTCGAGGAGGAACCAAATCCTGAAGCGAAGAGATTCTATAGTCTTTTAAAGGAATATGATCAACCATTGTACAAAGGTTCAAAACATTCAAAACTTTCTACTTTGGTGAAATTGCTTCATATTAAAAGTATTGGTCGTTGGAGTAATGACTCATTTAATATGCTATTGAAAATGTTAAAGAATGATTTGTTGCTTGATGAATCAAACTTGCCATATTCATATTATGAAGCAAGGAAGCTAATTCGAAGCCTAGGGATTTCATATGAGAAGATCGATGCATGGAAGAATGATTGCATGATATATTGGAAGAATGATAAGTTTGTTGATTCTTGTAATATTTGTGGTGCATCTAGATGGAAGGAGGATAAACATAGTGGGGAAACCATATTTTAAAAGGGGAAAAAAATACCACACAAGATCTTACGCTATTTTCCTTTAAAGAAAAGGCTTCAACGATTATATATGTGCTCAAAAACATCTTCTTTAATGAGATGGCATCAAGAAAACAAAGCTAATGATGGGATTATGAGGCATCCAGTTGATTCAAAAGCATGGAAAAGTTTGATGAACTTCATCAATCATTTGCTATGGAGCCTCGTAATGTTAGATTTGGACTTGCTAGTGATGGTTTTCAACCATTTGGATGTTCTAGAACTCCTTACAGTATTTGGCATATGGTACTTATTCCTTATAATCTACCACCTTGGTTATGCATGAAGAAGGAAAATTTTATTTTGTCAATGATTATTCCCGGTCCTGAAAGTCCTGAAGATGCAATTGATGTTTATCTTCAACCATTGATTAATGAATTAAAGGAATTATGGGAAACTGGAGTTGTTACCTTTGATGCGTCAACTAAACAAAACTTCATGTTGCATGCTGCATTATTGTGGACCATTAATGACTTTCCAGCTTAAGCAAATCTATCTTGTCGGAGTATAAAAGAAAAATTGGCTTGCCCATGTTGCAATAAAGAAACAATCTCAGATAGGTTGAAAATTGGTCAAAAACAGTGTTATATGGGTCATAGACGCTTTCTTCCTGTTAATCACAAATGAAGGAACGATAAAAAATCATTTGGTGGTACTACAGAGTGGAGATTACCTCCAAATACATTGTCTGGTGATGCTGATTTAGATGGGTTACCTCTAACAAATGATCCAAAGAAGAAGATTAAAGTATCACATGAGAATAGAGGTGATAATTGGAATAAGAAGAGTATCTTTTTTGATCTTCCATATTGGAAGACATTATTGTTGCGGCATAATTTAGATGTGATGCACATTGAGAAGACTATATGTGATAATATTTTGGGAACAATCTTAAATATCAAAGGCAAAACAAAAGATACCCTGAGTAGTCGCTTCGATTTGCAAGAAATGAACATCAGGAAAGAATTACATCCAAAAATAATTGGAGATAAGTATGAGCTACCAACAGCATGTTTCACATTATCTCCGGAAAAGAAGCACACATTTTTAAAAAATTTAAAGGATTTAAGGGTTCCTGATGGTTTTTCATCAAATATTTCGCATTGTATCAATATGAAATATCACAAAATCAGGATTAAAAAGTCATGATTGTCATGTTCTTCTTCAACATTTAATCCCACTTGCTATACGTAGTATGCTATGCAATGAGGTGCGTGAGCCAATAATTGAGTTGTCATTGTTTTTCAATATTCTTGGAGCAAAGTGCTTAAAACTAGAGGAGTTGGAACATATAGAAGCACAAATTCCTGAAACTCAATGCAAGTTAGAAAAGGTCTTCCTTCCTGCGTTTTTTGATGTCATGGAGCACTTGCCAATTCCTTTAGCTAATGAGGCGATGATTTCTGGACCTGTTCAATATCGATCAATCTATCCAGTGGAGCGATGGTTATACTTTTTGAAGCTTTTTATTCGTTATAGATCATGCGTTGAAGGTTCTATTGCAGAGGGACATATAGCGAATGAATTTACAACCTTATGTTCAAGGTATTTGCATACAATGGAAACAAAATTTAATCACCTTGAATGGAACTATAATGGGGGTACTATAGAATATGATGGAGGTTTAATGATTTTTTGTCAACCTGGAAAAGCTTTAAAAGGCAGCAAGACAAACCGACTTGATTTAAAAGAAATGGAGCAAGCCCATATTTATATTTTGAAGAATTTTGATGAAGTTCAACCATTTCTCGAGTAAGTAATTACTTTTCAAAATAATTATTTTGTAATCCTTCAAAATGCTTCAAAATATAATTCTTCTCGAGTAAGTAATGACTCTTATTATGCTTCAATCTTCTATAGAGATTTTTCTCAAGTTCCAGGTGATTCCTCTCAAAAAAATTCAGATAGGAAATTCATCAGTTGGTTTAAAGAAAAGGTGAATACTATTTAAAAACTATTATGTTCAAATCATGGAAATAATATTTGCTAAACTATGTTCTTAATCATGATAGATTACAGGATTATACAATCATGACAATAGTAAGAAAATGGAAGATTTACTCACATTGTCACGCGGTCCTATGAAATATACGACAAGTTTCAAACTCTACATTATTAATGGGTATAGATTTCATGTACAAGATTATGATAACGGTTTGAGGACTCAAAATTGTGGGATAGTTGTTGCTGGTGAGACTGATGAAGAAGATAGAATCATTCATTACTATGGAGAACTAACAGAGGTTCTTGAATTACAATTTATTGGGGAGAGAACATTGGTTTTGTTTAGATGTATGTGGTATGATGTATATGACAAAGAAAGGGGAGTTAAAATAGATGAATATGACTTTGTGAGTGTTAACCCCCAACGATATTTGAAAATCGATGACCCTTTTGTATTAGCCAATCAAGCATCACAGGTGTTTTATGTGAGAGATCATTCTAATAAAGGCTGGAATGTGGTGCGAAAGTTTATGCCTCGTGATTCTTTTGATGATATGCAAAAGAATGATTGTGATTCCGAGGATTTACATGATTCAATTGAAAGGAAGAGAAAAAGAACTCATATAGGTTTGGAAGTTCATAGTGGATGTTTATATTTTTTCAATTACATGCATATATTCTAATCTTCTATATGTAATTTTGATCCATTGAAGTAGTTAGAGTAAATAGAGGTTGATCCAATAACAATATCTTCTTATTTACTTTGTATGAAATGAATAGAGACAATGTGTAGTAGCATTTATCTTTTGTTTGATTATCCTAGCTATTTTTATATTTGTTCTATGTTAATATCCGTCCTAAAAGAAACTTAGCTAAATGTACTCTACTGTTGGACTTTATGATAGGATGAAATGAGTCTTTTAATTATTAAGAAATCTGAAATGGGATCAAGTTCAAAGAATTTAAAGCAATCATTCCTTCCACCTGGTGTGTTAGCCAGGGGACGAGGGAAAACCCTCAAATCAATGGGATTTGTAAGAGTAACTGCTGAAAAGAGAACCTTGATTGATCCAACAAACAGAATGCTAGAGACTCTGACAAGCAAATCAGGTATTATATTTAATTTTCTGAATCTACAGATTTTTATTGCTAGGTGTTGTGTTTTATATTCTCAAGCTATAGAGGTCTGTACATTCAGTTCTATATAGAAGTTTTCTTTATGTTGATTCCAGCTCTAACTTTAGGAAAGTTCACTTTCATATTTATCTCGAATAGGTCTATATTGATGTTTGTTTAAGAGATTTATTTTAGGAAATCTTGTATGGAGAAGCCTCATAGAGGAATTCAGGTTATTTAGTGTACTGATAAAGACTTTATAATGTTTGGATTGTAGAAAAGGAAATCGGGCAGAACTTTACATCTATGGGATCTATTAAAGGAAGTATTGTAGTACAAGGAACTTCGATTGGAAAAAGTAAAGGTTGTAGTACTGCATATTCTGATAGGAATGAACTAGCATCGAACAAGAATCTTACGCAGCCTGGTCTTGATCTAATAGAAGATGAAACTTCCTTTCCTCATGAAAATCTTGATGAAATGCAAGTGACTGCGAGACGTAAACCAGGTTTTGGATCTTAGTTGATTTTGTTAGTATACAATTTTTTTACTATTGTTAGACTACTAACGATGTATAATGTTTGAATTGTAGCAAAGAAGGAGAATGGACATAACATTACATATGTGTGATCTAGTAAAGAAAGTAATATTGTACAGAGAATGTCAATTGGAAAAAGTTAAAATTATAGTGTTCCATCTTCTGGTAAAAATGAACCAGCACACAATAAGAACCTTATGCAGCCAGGTTTTGATCCAATTGAAGTTGATACTATAATTTCTCATGATGATCTTGAAGTAATGGGACGAGGAAAAGGGTTTACATCTCCCAGCTTTGTTGGAGGAAGTGTTGAAAAGAGAAAAATGATTGGAAACAATAAAGGTTCAGATACTGTCATTTCAAAATTATAATGTCAATTTTGAATTTTTTCCGTGCTCTGTGATCTATAATAGTTCTAAATAGATGTTTTCTTTATGTTGATTCTAGCTCTAACTTTAGGAAAGTGCACTTTCATATTTATCTCAAATAGGTGTATATTGATGTTTGTTTAAGAGATTTATTTTGGGAAATCTTGTTTGGAGAAGCCTCAGAGAGGAATTCAGGTTATTTAGTGTACTGATTAGGACTTTATAATGTTTGAATTGTAGAAAAGGATATTAGGCAGACCTTTACATCTATAGGCTCTGTTAAAGCAAGTATTGTAGTACAAGGAACTTCGATTGGAAAAAGTAAAGATTGTATTGTTGCATATTCTGATAGGAATGAATTAGCATCGGACAAGAATCTTGTTCAACCTTGTCTTGATCTAATAGAAGATGAAACTTCCTTTCCTCATGAAAATCTTGATGTAATGCAAGAGATTGCGAGAAGTAAACCATGTTTCTGATCTTATTTTATTTTCTTTGTATACAATTTTTTATTATTGTTAGACGACTAAGGATGTATAATGTTTGAATTGTAGCAAAGGAGAAAGGACAGAACTTTACATCTGTGTGCTCTAGTAAAGAAAGTAAGTACCTTATGCAACCTGGTTTTGATCCAATTGAAGTTGATACTTTAATTTCTTATGATGATCTTGAAGTGATGGGACGAGGAAAAAGGTTTACATCTCTCAGCTCTGTTAGAGGAAGCCTCGAAAAGAGAAAAATGATTGAAAACAACAAAGGTTTAAATTCTGCTGCATATGATCAGAATGTTGTTGCACAGAAGACTAATGTCGTCCCTCCTTATTTTGATGCAATCGAATGTGATACTTCATTTGCTCATGACAGTCATGAAGTAGTGCAGGATACTTTGAGAAGCAAATCTGGTATTATATTTTATTTTCTCAACCTGTATATTTCTTTATTGATTTGAGTTTGAAATTTTATAATGCTCTTATTATAGGCAAGGCAAACAGAGAGATTTTTACATCTGTGGATTCTGGCAGAGGAAGTACTTTCCAGCAGAGAACTTCGATTAGAACAAGTAAAGGCTGCAGTGCGGTATCTTCTGATACAAATGTACTAGCACATAATAAGAACCTTAGGCAGCCTGATTTTAGTCAAATAGAACATGATACTGCCTTTCCTCACGATGATCTTGAAGTAATGCAGCAGGATTTGAGAAGTAAATTAGGTATTTATCGACTTTAAGGTCTTATATATATAGTAGTCCAAGTGTGTACACCAGAAAAGCAAGTAGAGAACCCCCACATGTACCTATAAGAACTTCTAAGTACTATTGATATGGAATTGCTTCAAGTATATTCCCTTTTAAGTTTTCTATGGATAGAATCTCTTGAGCTTTAGTAGGTAAATTCATTTTTTTGTTAGTGGATTGAGTTTGTTTTAATGTTTGATTGGCAAGGGAGCGAGCACAAAATTTTAAATCTATGGGCTTTAAGAGAAGGTGTGCTGAAAAGAGAACTTTGAATGGACAAAGTAAAGATTTTGAAAATGCAGAGTATAAACTAGATGAACTCGCTCAAAATAATAATTGTGTTCTTTCAGGGTTAGATCCAATGGAAGATGATCCTACCCTCCCTCGAGATGAAGTTGAAGTGATGCAAGACAATCAGAGAAGAAAAACAGGTATATAACTCTCTTAAGTTGTAGGACATCTTTATTGTTTACAAATTCAGATTTTTTTATGTTTGACTTATATCAAAACTTGTAGGTTCATGTGAATTTGAGAAGGTTAAAAAGGTTAGAGGACCAAATTTGTGTAAAGTTGTTACAGGACTTAAACCTGGAGAAAAGCTTAGAGTCACTTTTTATCATAATCGAGTTGTTGGGGATCATCATGCTTTATCTTCGAGACACTTGGGTTCCTTAGTTCGTGATCGTAATATGTGTCCTTTGCGGGTACACTCATTGACAGACATCGAAGAAGCTAATTTGGAACACATGTGGGGAGCTGTCACTGTAAGGATTTAAATGATCACAACATATTGAATTGCTATTTATTGAATCTTGGTGTTGGTTCATTTCTTTGACATTCTCGGCAACATATTACAATATTTAGTAATAAAAGTAAAGTGCAGACCAATTACCTTTATGAAAATTTAACATTTGAGCTTAGTACAGTGTGTTCTGCTAGTAATCAGTAAGAGCTTCTTCATATCATCTTCTTATCTTATCTTAGTATAGTGTGGTTTGCTAGTAATCAGTAAGAGCTTCTTCTTCTCGTCTTCTTTCTTTCTTATGCTCTGTTATTTATCTATCTATTGTCTGTAATATTCCCTCTGTCGTTGTCCATAATCTGCAATTGTCCCCTTGTTTTCAGCCCACCCCATCAACTGTATGAATAATGTTACACTTACAGCATTGCTGATTATATACTTAACGGTTGATCTTAGTATAGTGTGGTTAGCTAGTAATCAGTAAGAACTTCTTCATCTCGTCTTCTTATCTTATCTTGTTGTGACACTCTAGACACTGCATGTTATGTTTTTCATCTCGTCTTCTTTTCCTTCAGATCTTCTTCTTTCTTTCTTACGCTCTGTTATTTGTCTATCTATTGTCTGCAATGTTACACTTACAAGTTACAAACTTGCGGATTATATATATATGTAACAGTTGATCTTACTACAGTGTTGTTTACAACCTTTCGTTTTAAAATTTTGAGTCCCTTGTTTAATGATATCTGTAATATATATTAGGAAAAATTTGACAATGATGACATGAATGGTCATAGAGATCATGTATTGAAACATATGAGAAGGTTATGGAACAATTGGAGAGGATCAATGCACATGCATGCAAAGTCGAAACCATTAAAAGAGGTTCTCAAAGATGTGCCACAGGGAGTCGACAAGAGTGATTGGGAATGGTTGGTCAAAGAGCATTTTTTAACTGAAAAATTTAAGGTAGGATATTTATTAACCAGTCATTTAAATTGTCTATCATAATGTTGCTAATGTGTTATTAATACAGGAAACAAGTACGTGAAACGCAATGAATAGGTCTAAGTTGAGTATGCCTCATCGTACGGGTAGCAAGCCAATTAGAGAGATAATTTATGAATTGGTACGTACGTGATTCTTCTACTCCTATTAAGAAAGCTCCTCTTCGTTTCAAATATATGATTGTTTGAATGTTAAGGGAGGAAAGCATGGTAATCTACCGGACATGGTGACTATCTTCTTTGAGACTCGTAAGAAGGACAACAAGCTTCTCGAACCTGAAACTAATAAAAAATATGTATGTCCATTTACAAATTTCTGTTTACATACTTTTTCTGAATGTCTATTGCATTGTCTTTAAATTTTCTTGTATTTTACAGGACGAAATTCAAGAACTACTACAAGTTGAGCCGTTACTTACTAATATCGAGGTGGTAGAAAGATGTTTCGGAGCTCAGAGCAAGAGCCATGTGGTTGGATTTGGTGGTGGGATAACCAGTAAGGATTTGAAAGGAGGTAGCACTGCAAAGACTGCACTGTTAGAAGAGCTAAATGTGAGTCGAAAGGAAAAGGCTGCACTATTAGAAGAACTCAATGCAACTCGAAAAGAAAATGAATCAATGAAAAGATACTTGGATAACATAGAGAAGAAATGTGAAATGTTTGAAAGTGTAATATTTAGAGATCCTTCATCACCACCATCATCAAGTGAATAAAGTAATGGATGAATCATTTTACAGGTTAGTAACTTTTTACTGCTTAAGGCATAAAGCATCGATATCAGCTAGCTCATGTGTACATATTACTGTTTCCTCTATCTTTTTGTAACTTGACATGAATCTCTGCCTTATTATCCTTCTTTTCATCATTTGTTTTTTTATCCTTTCCATAATTTCTCAAAGAGCAGCCTCTCTGGCGGCATTTAGAACTTCTGGACTTTCAGTTCTCTTCTTTTGAATTAGCTCCAAGGTTTGCACCCACAATGGACGTACGTCACCTCTTTTTTGGCTGCTTCTTGGTCGTACGTCACCTCTTTTTAGGCAGCTTCTTGTTTCCTATACATAGTTGTCCAAGTAAGTTTGGATGGCTTCAGCTTTTTGTGGAAGTATTGTTTTCATTTGGAGTTGACGAATAGGAACACTTGAGAATCTGAACGAATAAATTTGATGCTCTTCCAAGGATAAATCTTTGTACCACTGAAACAAAGTTCAGTCTTGAGAACCATGGTTGATGTTGTAGCAAGCTGCCCTTCCTTTACAACACATGTTCAGTCTAGAGAACCATGATTGATGTTGTAGCAAACTGCCCTCCCTTTACAACATCTGAACATCCATTAGATTTTGGGCAGAAATTTGAATCCTTGGTGCACCTTCATTAGAAATTAGTTAGTATTAAGTTGCTTCTAGTCATTTGTTTTAAGATTTTAAAGAAAATTGTACTCTCTCTGCACCCAACTATTGCTATATATATGCTGTTAACGTTGTGCTTCTATACTTTGCTGATTTTTCTTGTGAAACAAAGCATTTTAATTTCTTACAATCTGGATTTTTGATGAGAAAATAGTTATACAATCATTATTAATTATGTCTCCGCAACATATCCGATTGAACTATTCAATTAATTAATGAAAAATATTTATCCTTGCAACAGATGATCAAGAATTTGAAGTGACGAAGGATCTTCAAGTGTGGAGTAAGTTGACAAACAATTGAAGATATTAGTAGAGATGCACAAGTTAAAGCGCAAGTTCATTAAACTTACTTTACAATAATCTACGCTATATTTTCTTTAAAATATTAATTACCATCTCTACATATATTTACATTCTAGATTCTTATTTTTCTTTTGGTAGGATTCTTAGAAACTCTTCGTTCATTGTAATTAACTACGTACTTACATTATCATCAATTTATATTATTGACTATATTTTATGACTTTGGAAATGTTTGTTTAGTTACATATGAAATAATGATTTTTAATTATCAATCACAAGGGATCAGACAAAATGTAACATTTTATTTAATAGTATTTATTTTTTAAAATATCAACAAAGGGAAATGTGGTTGTTAAATTGTTGATGTTATAACATGGATTCCGGTCGCTAAAAGAGCTTATAATATAACTTTACGAAGTTATCTAGCGACCAAGATAAAAATAAATGAAGGGAAAATGTGATCGCAAAAAAGATCTAATGACCAAATTTTTTTCCGTCACTAAAGATTTCTTAACGACCGGACTTGAATTTGGTCGTCTAGTTTTAACGTCGGAGTTACTAACGACGGACGACGACCAATTATTGTCCAGTCGTAAATGACCAATAACAACTGTATTTGCCCTTTTAGAGACCAATTTTCCTTTCGCTACAGACCCATTTTCTTGTAGTGTATCCAGTATCACCGCTTTGAGCAGTTCACTAAACCCCGAGGCCCATACATTCCTACATGGGTCCAGGTGTTTTACTCAGCATATGGTGACCTGATTCATAAAGCCAAGAAGAAAGCCAGCTCTTTCAGACCAGTAGGGTCCATCATGTTGTGGGGGACTGTAGTGCATTGTAGTCGTGACCACATCATCGCAGTACTTAATAGAGGATCAATCTGTGACTACCCAAATGTGGCTACCATCATACCATCGCAGAAAGAGTCCATCCTCCGCCATCCTAAGGTGGCCTGATGAGTCCATGATTTGGACTCATTTAGGGCTTTATTTAATAGATTTAGTATCCTCAAATGCATATTTTGTGCCAATAAGTGATGTAAATCTTTGATTTTCAAGTATTTGGATTGAGAAACAAAGCATGGACACTAATGAGCAAAAAGGAACAAGGCAGCTGAAAGAACGACGAAATGAAGGCCTGATGATTACCTAACCCATTGGGTGAGTCACTGAATGGCCATGATCATGCCTAAAGTTCGAGTGAGCCAGGCCCTGAATGAGAAAATCAAGTCGGTGATACAAAGAAGCAGTCGGCGAGTCGCCGAATGGTTCTGCGATGCAGTGCTAGATCACCCAAAGTTACAGAACTTGAAGTTGCTGAAGGCCAAAGAAAAAAGGTGATGGAATTGACCAAAGAGCGGATCGCTGATTAGATCGGCAATCCTGACTTATTAGGCCTAATGGTACTTCGCAGAACATTTTTGGCGACTATAAATACATTTTTGAATATTTAGTTTAGTATCTATCCATCTATCAATCTAGTTTTTAATATAGAATTATCAGTTTTGAATGATAAAGTTGAGAACTAAGAATAGAGAGACAATATATCCTTAACTTTGAATATTTGAGAATTTCCATTTCTGAGAAATTGGAAGTGGGTGTTTATGATGCTTCATTTTAGACCTCTGTAAAGACAATATTAATCTTACCCAATTGATGGAAACACAATTTGGTAACGATTTTTATCTTTTTATGATGTCTAGTTAAAACCCCAATTCTTGGGGTGTGATTATGTG
>JAJOOB010028742.1:0-15564 GCA_029582485.1 Solanum tarapatanum | reverse complement strand
AGAATATGAAGTCGGATTTTCGAAAAACGAAACGGATCTTTTTATATACAGCTAAACAAGTTTCCGGTAACTTCCGAAGCACATTTTTAAGAACTTTTTGGGTCAAATTCAAATATAATCATTTAATTAAGTTCTCGACTCCAAACTCACATGTGAGGCTCTAGTTTCACTCTATCATTTTCCGGGTCGTTACAATTGTGGTGATTCCCCAAAGACCTTTGTATGAGAGGAATGTGAGGTGAATTCCCTTATTCCTATATGAATAAATATGAGGTTATTTCCCATGTCATGATATGAGAAGTGTGTGGTGACTACCCTTAATATATGACTTCAAAAATAAGGCAAGAGGTGAATACCCATTCGCCTTTATGTAGATCATGGAGGCGAATACCTATGATCCTTATGTAGTGATTTGTAGGTAAATACCTATGATCCTTACATAGTTATTTTGATGTGAATACCTACATTACACCCTATTAGTACATGGAGGTGAATACGTATGATTCCTTAAAATGAACATGGAGGTGAATACCTTTGATTCCTTCAAATGAACATGGAGGTGAATACCTATGATTCCTTAAAAAGAACATGTAGGTGAATATCTATGATTATTTAGTATGTATTATTGCATGAACAATGAATTTCATGTATTGTAGCTTGATAGGCCTTCAATGATATGTATGAATAGAGATGACTCCCCATTTTCCATGAATGATGAACTAAATATGAGACCAAAGAGCTGATCAATATGTATGATGGCCTAAAGGAGTACTTAGCATGGGTAAGATTATGGGGTCTTATCCATGCATTGCACAAGTATGACTTGAAGCTAATTATGAAGTGTTTCTTTTATATGTTGGATGATTAGTTTGGATTGTTGCTATAATTGCCTTCCATGATATATTTGACTAAAGGTAAAGATTCCCTTGTCTATGAGAATTAAGCTAAGGATGAGACCATACGGTGGTAAGTATGACTTTGATGGCTAAAGGGGATACTTAGCATGGATGGGATTATGGGGTTTTATCCATGCATTACACAAGTATAGTTGGAGGTTACTTATGAAATGGTTCTCTTATGATATTAAGGTCTAAGTATTGATTATGTATATGGACTATGCTTTATGATGACTAATGCTTACATTATGTTTATGTTGGAGAATATGCTTATGACTATGTTGTTTTCTCTTATGATTATGGTATACGTCTCTTGTTGACTAACCCTTATATTATGCTCTTATCATGTTATGCTAGCTTTAATATTTAGTACCTTTTGTACTAATGCATACTCTTTCCTACATTATTATCAAATGTAGGGTCCGGTGATATTGAGTTCCATTCTTGTGGCTAGGTTCTAGTAGAGCAAGGAGTTGAAGATTTGATGAGTCCTCATAGAATCGAGGATGTGATCACCTTTCCTTTATGTTCTTTCTTTTATGTTTTAGACTTTTGTATGGGCTGCATCCCAAGAGTTATTCAAGTGTTTTAGATTGTTTGAGATAAAGTGTTATAGACTTCCGCTTGCTTTTATAAAAGACTTTGATTGTATGGAAAAAGTTTTAAAATTTCCGCATCATTTCTATTTACTTTATGTTATGATATGCTAAGTGGCTTGTGTTAGGCCTTTCAAGGTCTATTACGTCATGTTACATCTAGGGTTTACCCCTGGGTCGTGACAAACTTGATAATCAGAGCACAAGGTTTAGAATGATTCTAGGATTGTCTCAAAACCACGTCTAGTAGAGTCTCATTCATAAGTGTGAAGCACGCCACATTTATGAATAGGAAGCTATTAGACGATTAGGAAACTTCACTTCTTCATTCTCTAAGTCGTGCCATAGAGTTTAGCTCTAATAGGTCTTTCTCCTAATCTGTGCCCTATTGTTTTCAAGATATGGCTAATACAAAGGTAAATACTCTAAGGAATGAGAAAGACGTGGTGGATCAAGAGATTCCTCCACAAGATCCAGAAGCTCCAATTCATCCTTTAGTCAAGAATGTTGCTCATGCAGAGTTTAGGGAAACTCTTCAAGTTTTGGCTCAAGTCGTGACACCTCAAGCTCAATCCATGACGACCAAGCCAATAAAGAAGTGGTTGCCCCTGTGAACTAAAATGTGGGTACGTTCGCTTCAAGAGGGAGGAATTTTATCAAGATGAACCCTCCAAAGTTTTATGGATCGAAAGTGGAAGAGGATCCTAAAGAGTTTATAGATGAGGTATATAGGGTACTTGATATTATGGGGGTGACTTCGGTAGAAAAAGCGGAGCTAACCGCTTACCAATTGAAAGGTGTTGCTCAAGTGTGGTATGAACAATGGAAAGATGGGAGGTCGGTAGGAGCGGGTCCAATAGAGTGGGAAGTGTTCAAATCGGCGTTTCTTGATAGGTTCTTTCCCCTAGAATTTAGGGAGATGACATGTAAGAGTTCATTAACCTTAGGCAAGGTAGCATGAGTGTTAAGGAGTATACCTTCAAAATTTACCCAACTATCCAAGTATGCTCCATATATGGTGACGAATGCGAGGGATATGATGAATAGGTTTTTAACGGGCGTGTCCAACATGGTAGGAAAAGAATGTCGTATGGCAATGCTCCTTCAAGATATGGATATCTCACGTCTTATGGTGCATGCCCAACAAATTGAGGAATTAAAGCTTAAGGAGAAGGATACATAAGCAAAGATGACTAGAACCGGAGATGGTAACTTCTCCAACACAAGGTCTGATGGGCAAAGGTTACCCTAGGTATGTTAGACCAAAGTTCCCCGGGCAAGGGCCCTCAAGTACTCCTAATTTCAACCAAGAGAGGGTGTCTAACCCTAAGCCTCAAGGAGATGGTAGTTGATTTTTATTACCGGGATGTAGTAAGTGTAATAGAAGGCATGTGGGTGAATGCTTAGCGGGTTCCAATGTTTGTTTTGGTTGTGGAAAGCTAGGCCACAAAATAAGGCACTGTCCTACAGTTGCTAGAAATGAGGGAGATAGTCGTCGTACATCTCAACCGTACCCTTCATGCGATCCAATTTATTTAGGTTCAAGTGCCGCTAAGCAAAACCGTTTTATGCACTTCAAGCTAGAGGTGAAGAAGAGTATAATCCCGATGTGGATCCCTGCATTTTAGTAGCTTCTTAATTTATTTCTTATGCTTTGTTATAATTTAGATGTCATTTTGTGATGTGTTGGTTGCATATACCACCTAGTTAAGGTGAGAGAGAAAAGTGTAAGTGTTGACCAACTTCAAGGAGGAAGTTATCCTTTAAGATTGATTTTTAGTATGGATCCGACCTTGGTCGAATTAAAATAGATGGTGTCTAGAAATTCCGTTGGGGCTTCTCCCAAGGGGGAGATGGTGTGGCTTGATGGTAAGGTCATTGTGTTTCTATCTGTTACCATGATTTCTTTATATGCATATTCTTCATAAAAGTATGTTTTAGTAAGAAAATGAGATTTTATGATTGATTTTCTCATGTTGTTGTGTGTTGTGTAAAAGTTGCCTTCATGCTTCATGAGATTAATTGGTGAACATGCTTTAGTATTCTTTTGAAAGTAAATTTCATATGAGCTCCATGAGAGTACGTTGAGCTTGTTTTAGTTCGGAGATGGTAGTTCCTCCTTGAACATGAGTAAATGTTGAATTTCATGCATTTTGGGTTGAACATTTCGTCCTTGTGTTGCATTGAGTATGTTTAGTTTGGAGATGAAGTTCCTCCTTTGTGTATGTGCATTTAGATGTGTTGCATGCATTATGGGTTGCTAGTCTAAAGTTGTGACCTTAAGAAGTGCCTAGAGTGTCATCCGAGGGCGAATGTTCCCAAGGAGGAGACATTCTAACACCCAAGAAACTAGTAGGCTAAACTAGAGGTTGACATGAGGGTTAGAGTCATAGATTTAACTTCTTGTACTTAGAATGAAGGGTTTTGGGGTAGAACGTCAAGGTACGACTCCCCAACGACCAACCAAGGCTCATTGAGGAGGACCCTAACAATACTGCCCAAGAGGAGCTACCTAAGGCAGTGCACCCACGAAGGGATCCACGCCCCGTAAGGGGGTCCATGGCTCGTGGATTAGGGTCGCAAAAGTTCACTTGCAGAACACCACCCACAGAAGACCAGCACGCCCCGTGGATCCACCCACGGCCCGTGGGTGTGGTCTCGTAGGTGAGGCAGTGAAGGTCAATTTGGCGGTTAAGTGAGGGAATGATGGAACTTTCTGGAATTAATTAGTTAATATGTGATGTCATTTTACCCTAGTTTAGACCAACTATATAAAGACTTTAATCCATTAATTTAGTCATTCCAAATCATTATTTCTAAACCCCAAAACAACCCAATTCTCTCTAAAAAATCCTCTCTCTAGAAAGTGAAGAAGAATAAGGGTTCAAGCTAAGTCAAGACTCCATTGTTGCAAGATTTTTAAGGATTTATAATCAAGGTATGTTAGCTTATTCATACATGGATTCTTCCATCCATGGAACCCCCTCGAATCCCTCCAATTGTGAAGATGAAATCTCTAATTCAAGTTAGAGTTCTTTCCAATATTGTGGGTTAAGTTGAGTATGAATCCAATTGAGTGGATATTGATTGTTTATGATTGAATTAGTAGTGAATCATTTTATTATGATGAATTTACATATTTTCCATGCCTAACCCTAGTCTAATTGATAAAATTGAAGTAATATGGGTTTGTGCCCTAAAGAGGGAAATTTAGGATTTAGAGATGATCTTCTAGGGTTGATGACATGTGTAGTAATTGATCAAGAATGAAAGTAAATAAACATGAATTGAATTAGATTAAATTATACATGATAGATCGTGACTAGTAATGATTGAGATTGTGTCTTTAGGATTATATATTACTAGAATTGCTTAAGAATGAAGTATGTGAATAGAATGTCTTGTAATCTAGGCACACATGATGATTGTAATAAATAAAGCTATTGATATTAAGGCTAATATGATGAACTGTAGGATAATGCTTTACAAGTGAAGCTTGCATGATAATAGTAGACTACTAGATAGAATTGTTATGGATGGACTGTACCCACCTAATCTAGCATATGAATGTTTGACTGTATGAAGTGATAGAATCACTTGAGGTATGATGAAATCCATGTCTAATGTAGTAATTCTAGAGGTGTTGATTTGACATAAGCCTTGACCCTTGAAAAGGCAAAATATGATATTATGCATGTCTTATGAATCCATTAATATTCTTAAAAACACTTTGAGAGTGAAGTTTCTATGATTATGATACGTTGTTGTTTTGTCTAAAGGACATTCTCATATACACAATTATGCATGAATATGATATGATATGAAAGGTTATCTCACATAGAATGATTCTAGGTTCAAAGGCTTGCTCACCTAAAATGAATCCAAGTCTAAGGATTGTGAAATGTGATGAAGCTTCTAGTGATTCCCCTAAGAACTTTTTTTTAGAGGAATGTGAGGTGAATTCCCTTATTCCTATATCAATAAACATGAGGTGATTTCCCATGTCATGATATGAGAAGTGTGTGGTGACTACCCTTAATAAATGGCTTCTAAATCAAGGCAGGAGGTGAATACCCATTAGCCTTTATGGTGATCATGGAGGCGGATACCTATGATCCTTATATAGTGATGTGGAGGCGAATACTTAAATTACAACCTATTAGGACATGGAGGCGAATACATATCATTCCTTCAAATGAACATGAAGACGAATACTTACAATTCCTTAAAATGAACATGAAGGCGAATACCTATGACTCCTTCAAATCAACATGGAGGCGAATACCTATTATTCCTTAATATGTATTATGTCATGAACAATGAATTGCATGGATTGTAGCCTGATAGGCCTTCCATGATATGTATGACTAGAGGTGATTCCCCTTGTCCATGAATGATGAACTAAATATGAGATCACAGAGATGATCAATATGTATGATGGCCTAAAGGTGTACTTAGAATGGGTGAGATTATGGGGTATTATCCATGCATTGCAAAAGTATGACTTGAAGCAAATTATGAAGTGTTTCTCTTATATTTGTATGCTTAGCTTGGATTGTTGCTATAGTTGCCTTCCATGATAGGTTTGACTAAAGGTGAAGATTCCCTTGTCTATGAGAATTAAGTTAAGGATGAGACTATAAGGTTGTAAGTATGACTATGATGGCCAAATGGGATACTTAGCATGGATGGGATTATGGGGTGTTATCTATGCATTGCACAAGTATACTTGGATGTTACTTATGAAATGGTTCTCTTATGTTATGAAGGTCTAAGAATTGACTCTGTATATGGACTATTCTTTATGATGACTAATGCTTATATTATGTGTATTCTAGAGAATATGCTTATGACTATGTTGTTATCTCTTATGATTATAGTATACGTTGTTGACTAACCCTTATGTTATGCTCTTATGATGTTATGCTAGCTATTATATTTAGTACATTTTGTTCTAACGCATACTCTTTCCTACATTCTTATCAAATGTATGGTCCGGTGATATTGAGTTCCATTTTTGTGGCTAGATTCTAGTAGAGCAAAGAGTTAAACACTTGGTGAGTCCTCATAGCATCGAGGATGTGATTACCTTTCCTTTATGTTCTTTCTTTTATGTTTTAACCTTTTGTATGTGATGCATCCCAAGAGTTATTCAAGTTGTTTAGATGGTTTGAGACATAGTGTTATAGCGCTTGCTTTTATAAAAGACTTTGATTGTATGGAAAAAGTTTTAAAATTTCCGTATCATTTCTATTTACTTTATGTTATGATATGCTAAGTGGCTTATGTTAGACCTTTCGAGGTCTAGTATGCCAAGTTACATCTAGGGTGTACCCCTGGGTCGTGACACATACCCAGCAGCATCCGTGGTGAGTCTTCAAGCTTTGAGGACAATAGATATGTTTTCCATTTCAGTCTTTTATTTCAGTTTCAGTTTTGCTAGAGTTAGCTGGGGGCATGTCCCGGTAGCTCTAGTCAGTTAGAGGATTTTTCAGACATAGTATTAGATTCAACTTTAGTTTGAGTTTGGTCTTTAAGTTGTTATTGAACTCTTGGAATTTTATAGAAGTTTATATATATATTTAGACAAGTATTGGATTTTACCAATCATTCAGTTATTTTATGTATTAAGCTTTCCTCATTAGTTATCTTTTCACAGATATGTTCAGTTGGCTCATGATATATCAACTCAGGGTTAGCTTGGGGTCAATCGTGATCCTAGGTCCGGTGAAAGCTGTCGAGACCAATCGACAGACCTGGTCAACGGAATGTGGTCCAACCCTACGGTCCGTCCTGGTCAGCAATAGTTTGGCTTAGAGGATGGGTTCTGCGGACCATGTTCCACTGACCTGGTCCACGGACTGTGGTTCAACGTACGGTCCATAGGCCATGGTCGTGGGTCAGGGTTTTCTGCGGAGCACGTTCCACGAACCTGGTCCACGGACCGTGGTCTGTAACGACCCGAGAGCACCCCCTAGCCGTTGCATGCGTATTCGACCTCTCGGAGGTCTTATACAAGCCTTAGCATTCATTCATCGCATAGATCATAAAATCTCTAAGAATTTAAAACTTTTACTCAATAAAACCATAAAACTTCAAGGGTTATCAACATTTGAAAATATCAATACGCAAGCGGAACTACTAAGTCTCTTTAGCCAATCTTAGAAAAGAACTTGAAACGTACTAAGGGACACGACCCTTTACAAATTGAAATGAAACCTAAGTGTCTATTACAATGACTAAGAAACTTCTAAACATAGTCCTCAAATCTTGAGGACATACCAAAGACTTGGAAGAGTGAAGCAATCCAAGAAACTCCAAAGTACAATCTCCTCCTAGTTACCGCAACCTACACTTGTAGTAAATAGAAGAAAAGGGTTAGTCCAACACACGTACTAAGTATGAGGATATGCAAAACATGCTAAAAGGACATTTGTTTGGAAGTAATGCTTTCATGCTACTTTGATAAAATCTTATGAACATCAACATAATATCCACCTTACAAGTCACAACCAACAATACAAAGTCATATGCTTCACAATACCTCATAAACATACATAACCCATTTACCTTTACCTTCTTACCTTGGACCTCTAATTTAAGTAACCCTTAAGCAATACCTTTGTAAAATGTATGGGCAACGTCCCATACTATCACCCACACTAAGGCACCACCTTAAGGTCATACAAAGTTCACTTACTATGCATACCTCAACCTTCACCAATTAATCACATAAGACATATAAGCATATAAGCCAACAAGTCACTTCATAAAACTAGAACACTCATCAAATGTCATCCCAAGACTCACCTAAGTAAGACATGGTGAAGCAGCCCATACTACCTCTCCATACCACACCCAAGTGATCCTTAAGGCTACACAAGACAAGCTCCATACAAATCTCAACATAAATCGTTCCTTCAACTTAATGCATTTAGACAACTTCATTCACTAATGAAATAAGATCATCACATACATTCAATTCAACAGAAGCACTTACATTCACATTATCATGCTCAAAGACCAACACTTCCATTAATTAGCTCAAAGAGACTCATTCATCCATTATCATTACTAAGACACACCAAGATCTCTCTTAAATGTCTACTTGTGCATTTTCTAGATGATGTCCCATTCCACCATCTATCCTAAGTAGTGCACCCTTAAGAGACCTTAGTTTATTCATTCATTAATGTGGGGGAAGAGCCTTAACCGACATAGAGCATGGAGCTTGACATGGAGTCGTACCCGAACGTTTTGACCCTAAAAACATTTATTAAGACACTAGGGTCACCTCCACTGATTTTAGACTCCAAACAACACATAAAAACATGAACATACTATAACACACCAACACGTAAAAGACTAGTTTCCAAACTTCTTGAACGTCTCTTTGACGTTTGACTTCAAACTCAACTAAACTGACTTATAAACTAATTTTCAAACATTTATACAAGTTTATCAACTAGTAACACGCATGTGAAGCTCTAATTATCCTATTTCATTTTGAGGGGCGTTACAATATCCCCCACTTGGGAAAATTCGTCCTCGAATGACACTTCAAGCATTAAAGAGAAAAGACTCTAGGACTAGAAGCCCATAACAAGAATGTAATATCATTACTACAGCACACATCAAGGAGGAAACATCAACTCCACATAAAAAGCATTACAACAAGACTTTCATGCAATTCAAGTAAGTAGGAATAACATCTACCACTCAATATGCACAAAACTTTACCACTTCTCATTTCTTTGGAGGAACTCCCTTCTCCATAGCATATCATGCTCATTACAACATTTATAGGCTCACCATACTATTTATCTCAAAAGCATAATCATGCAACATCAAGATCACATCAAGGCATTCTCAACTAGGCATCTCATGGAGCAATTTAAACAATTCTTCCTAAATGCATGTAAAACATGAGGGACATAATCAAGAAAACTCATTTATTTATTTAAACAAGAATTCAACTAAAATATGCACATCATAAGGAGAATATGGATACTCAATTCACATAACACTCCAACATGCAACATGCTACTAAGAACTCTTTGTTTCAAACTTGAATTATAATAGAAGGAAAAGATAAGGATATCAACAACCTTACTACTCAACTCATTATCCCACACTTAGGGTAAACCCAGCTAAGGTTATCATCAAACAACAAAGAAAATTGACTTACCTTCATTTGTTCCCTTATCCTTATTAGCTTGAAGCATATAGAAACGGTTCCTCTTAGGAGCATTTGGATCCCGGCCATCATGAGCAACTTGATTGGTCTCTTTTCCTTTTACCTTAAGTGCACGGAAATCTCTCATCCTATGACCCTTACTCCCACATCCAAAGCATCCATCCATGCCGGAAAGACACTTGCCCAAATGTTGCTTTCCACAAGTAGCACACCTAGGCCTCTCAAAAGTAGAACCACCTCTATTCCCTCTTTGAGGGTTAGGGTTAGACACCTTATCATTGTAGACCATTGAAAAATCTTGGTTATAGAACCTCTTCTTAGACCTAGATTAGTTTTGTTCATCCGGCCTAGCCCTCTTCATATCTCTATTCATCTTCCTAAGTTTCATCTCCTCAAGTTGTTGAGCATAAACCATAAGCCTAGAGATATCCATATCATGATGGAGCATGGACGTACGACACTCTTCTTCAACCAAATCGGAAACCCCCATCACAAACTTATTCATTCTAGCCCTAGAATTTACTACCAAGGTAGGAGCATTCTTAGAGAAGTGGGTAAACTTGAGAGAGTATTCCTTCACACTCATATTCCCTTGACGTAGGTTCATGAACTCTACCAACTTTTGCTCCCTCAACTCTAAAGGGAAAAATCTATCAAGAAAGGTCGTCTTAAACACTCCCCAATCTATTGGGTCAGCTACTATGGGTCTCTCATCCGTCCATTGCTCAAACCAAACTTGAGGTACATCCTTGAGTTGGTAGGAAGCCAACTCCGCCTTTTCGCTAGGAGTCACTCCCATTGCATCCACAATCTTAAACACCTCATCTATAAAGCTTTGTGGGTCCTCATCTACCTTAGAACCAAAGAAGGTAGGAGGATTCATCCTTGTGAAATCCCTTAACCTTGAGGCCACGATACTCTCAATAGCATTCTCCCTAGGCCTCACATCTCTATTTGCTTAACTAGTCATGGCACGGGCCAGGGAGAGAAAAGCCTCTCTAATCTCCCCATAAGTCATATACGGGTGAACCACCGGAACCACATTGTCTTGCCCACCTAAAGGAGCTCAGCCACCTTGCACTCCTTGGGGAGGAACTCCCTCATCATCTACCTCCTCTTCCGCTCTTCTCCGGTTATCCCTCGTATTCATATCCTCCGCTCCGTCCAAGTGTATTTTCAAGCTGCCTTGGCAGCTTGCTTAGCCAAGGGTTGGGGTCCTCCTCGGGGTCCCTTAGGGTGGTCCCGGGGAGTCGTACCCGAACGTTTTGACCCTAAAAACATTTGTTAAGACACTAGGGTCACCTCCTCTTATTTTAGACTCCAAACAACACATAAAAACATGAACAACATACTAGACCACACCAACACGTAAAAGAGTAGTTTCCAAACGTCTTGATCGTCTCTTTAACGTTTGACTTAAAACTCAACTAAACTGACTTATAAACTCATTTTCAAACATTTATACAAGTTTATCAACTACTAACACGCATGTGAAGCTCTAATTATACTATTTCATTTTGAGGGGCGTTACATGGTCCCACCTACGGTCTAGGATTTTTGGGGTTTTTGTGTGGACCACATTCCACTGACCATGGTCCCACCTATGGTCGGGGTTTTCTGGGGTTTTTCTATGGACCTGGTCCACGGACCGTGGTCCAACTTACAATACGTAGATGGCCTCCGTAGGTGGAACCTACACTTCTGGAAATCTGCATTCTGGTGTCACGACCCAAGGTTACCCCCTAGATGCGACATGCCGTACTCAATCACAAAGGAGTCTCATACAAGCCTCATAGCATTCTTGAACATACGAACATAGGAAAAATAGAGGAATTAAAAACTTTTCTTTACAATCGAAGACATTTTCATTAAAAAAAACAAGCGGAAGACTTACTAGACTTTATATACTATGTCTCAAACAATCTAATACTTTGAATAAAATATTGGGACTTATCCCATACAAAAGCTTTAACATAAACTAAAGATAAAAAGGAACATAATGGGTTTTGTCCTCGAAACTATAAGAACTCACCAACTCTTCATCTTCAAGCATCTTAGAAACCTACTCCTCAAGCATATAACACCAATATCTCCAAACCCTATACTTTGGTAAAATTGGAGAAGAATGGGGTTAGCACAAAAAGTACTAAGTATGGAAGCCATGCAAAAGCATGCTTAAAATGGACATTTTATTTGAAAGTCATGATTTTATGCCATTTGGTAAAATCTCATGAACACAAGTATGAGAGACATAACATTCAAACATAACCAACATGCAAGTCATTTATCAACATTAGAACATAATCATCTATTAAACCATTACTTTCACATCAAACCTTCACCTCAAGTAACCCTCATGCTATACCTTGTGCAATTTATTGATAGCGTCCCATACCACCATCCACACCAAGGTACCACATTAAGGTCACCAAAAGTTAACTTACCATTCAACCTTTCCATCTTCAATAATACTCATATACAAGAGATCTAAACCTTTAACAAGTTATTTCATCACATAAGGACCATCACCTAAGACAACTCCTAAGTCATATTTGTGCAATGTACAAGTAGCATCCCATACTACTACTACTCACACTAGGTACTCCTTTGAAGTCACCATAAGCAAGGCTCATTTATATACAACAAGTCATGACAAGGAAGTAACTCAATACAATCCAAGTATAGCATTCATCATTTACTTTTAATCATATATTAGAGTTAACATTCATCTATAGCTTCATTTAGAGGACTTTCATTCATTAGTCATGAAAACATTAAAGAACTCACGATGACCCTTTTAAAGCCTACTCGTGCAATGCATGGATGGAATCCCATACTACCACCCACACTTCATAGAACTTCTCAAGAAACCATAGTGCACATCTCACATGATGGGAATAGGCATTAACCGACATAGACCATGAACCTAGATTATGGAATACGATGTCGTGTGACCCCACACCGAAGAAGGGTGTTCTACTTACCAAGGGTAGAACTAGTAAGCATCCTATGTAGGCACATAGTGATGGGATAACAAAGATGTTCATTGGACTCTAGCATAACATTGGGAGAGCCACCATATTAGCCATATTCACTCGATGCTTAGCCTCCATTCCCATGGAGTAGTTCATTCACATTACATTGTTGAACTTGAGAGGGCCACCAACATTAGGCCTACCGACCTGAGGTACATTACACAAGAAAGGGGCCATCACCATTACGTCAACCGATTCAAGGTACATTAAGGATAGCAAATTGACTTTCCAAGAAGGGCCACAAATATTAGGTCTACCGATACAAGGTTCATCACTTCACACATGAAAGGGCCAACACCATTAGGTCTACCAATCCAAGGTTGATCATCGCATTAGTTCCTAGACTCCTTATGAAAGGCCAGCAACATTAGGTCTACCAATCTAAGGTGTAGCCTAGAATACTTCATCATTCATTCATTCATTCATTTATTTATGAAAGGCTACCAACATTAGGTCTACCAATCTAAGGTGTAGCCTAGAATACTTCATCATTCATTCATTCATTTATTTATGAAAGGCTACCAACATTAGGTCTACCAATTCAAGACATTTAGTCAAGATACATTCATTATACAAGAAGAGGATGCCTAAGCCTACCAACTCAAAGATACTTTATTCAAGGTCACTTTCATCAATACAAGAAAAGGTTGCCTTAGCCTACCAATTCAAGATACACATTCATTCATACAAGAATGGGATGCACAAGGCTACCAATTCAAGATATACAACATTACATTATAGAACCCTTTATATTCCGTATCCACATTCGTTAGTGTTAAGTGAGAATATGTTTTTAATCACAACAAATTTACATTATATACAAGATCATCATTTTATCATTGAAATAACATGCATATCCTTCACATTATATGCATAGTAATTAAACACCTCCACCTTTCAAGTGGATCAATACAATTAGGCAAGAGTAATGGAATAATTTCAACATTCTATATCCATATAAACATTAACAATTCACATTCCATCATAATCAATCAAATCCCATTCTCAAATCACAACTTAGGAATTTGGGGGAAAACATGGGTTCTGTGAAGAATTCACTTTAAATCATCTTTAAATCCACAATTCATTCACATTTCAATGTAATAATTCCTTTAGAAATAGTTTTGATTCGAACCCATGCATAGATTGAAAGTTAGAGTTTTGGGGTAAGCTTTGAAGATTTGAAGTCACTTTGACGTTGGCTCCTTGAAAGATAATAAGTCAAGGACGAAGACCACCATACCTTTTTGAGAAGAAATCAATGAAAATCCTTTGAAAAACTTGAAGTCTTGACCTTGTAAGCTTGAAGTAGTCTTCACCTCCAATGGAGGTTTCAAGAGAGAGAACTTTTGGAGAAGAGAGGTTTCTAACTTTGGGGGTTTTGAAATAATGAAGTCTAAAATATTTTTTAATACTTTAAAAACCCTTAAAATATGTTAATAAACCAATAATAACCGTCGATGACCCAAACTAGCCAATGGAGGAATTTATTAAACCACCCCTCACCTTGGCCGACTTGGGCAGAAAACTAGCAGTGAACCACTTCCTAGAGTCACGGACCGTGAGTCCATTCATGGACCGTCCTGTTGGTCCGTGATTTGGGGCTGCAGCTTGGAAAAAAGGGGGCTTGATCTACGGAGGCCATCCATGGGGCATGGACGGACCTACTGGTTGTGAAACCCATCCGTAGGTCACCCTAAATTTCCAGCTTTTTGTGATCTTGGGGTCTTGGAGGTTAGGCTCTAGGTTCCTCCTCAAGGACCCCTAGGGTGCACCTTGGGGATTCGTACCTTGATGTTTAACCCCTCAACCAAAGCTCGGGACAACATCAAACCACTTCAAACCTCATGACAACTCAAAGACACACAAGTTAGGCTCTAGTTTCACTTATTTGTTTTACGGGTCGTTATATTATCCCCCACTTAGAAACATTCATCATCGAATGACACTTTAAACAAATTAAGGGATTAACGACTCAAGACTAATAGCCCATCATGCATGCCACATCATAAATAATGCAAAAAACTAGGAGGAAACATCAACCCCACATCAAAAAGCTCAAAGTAAAACAAGAAGGTAGGAACTATCTAGAAACTCATTATGCATCAAAACTTCAACATTTCTCATTTCATTTGAGGAACTTCCTTCTCCAACTCAAATCATGCTCATCATAACATCATTAAGCCCATTATGAAATTTTACTCAAAAGCACATTTAGGCATGTTCAACATTTAACCTCATGAAGCACGTAAGTAACTCATACTCAATGCACATTTAGACGACACTACACCATTTTAGGCCTACGGCCACCCCAGTAAAGTGTAGCCTAAACTAGCAAAAAGTGTGGCCTTTGATAAAAGGCTACACTTTTGGACTTTAAGCAACACTTTTCCAGGGGTGCCCGAAAGCAGCGTTACCTTAGAGTTAAGGCAACACTTGAAATCAGCTACGCTTAAAAGCGTAGACTAAAAGGCAAAATAGCAACGCTTTTATGTACCTCAAATAGCAACATTTCTATCTCATACAACTACACTTTTAAGCGTGGCCTTAACTTCCTTATTGCCCACGATTTGTAAGTGTTGCCTTTTATATCTAATGTATGACAACAATTTTAAAGTGTTGCCTTTTCTATCTAATGTATGACAACACTTTTATGTGTAGTCCTTGCCCATGTGCATACCACAATTTACAGTCCTATGGCTACACTTTTAAGTGTGGCCATATCATTTTGGCTATAAAATATTTATATGCCACAATTTCTAATTAAAAAACACAAATATTATTTTGCAATAAATAATCTCAAGCATTAGATTGGCTCATAAGTAATTCAAATATATAGA
>JAJOOB010028740.1:0-10106 GCA_029582485.1 Solanum tarapatanum | reverse complement strand
GTTATTTATTATTAGACATGGAATGTGGAAGAACAAGCGTCAATTAGGATTTCTAGAATTTAAAATAAATACAAGAATCAAGATTTTCCCCCTTTTAATTTACCCCCAGGCTAAATTAAGCATCTAATTAATTAATAATAATACTTTAATTATTTTTTAAATTGTAAGTTATTTATTAGAAAGGGAATGTGGAAGAACAAGAGTCATTTAAGATTTCTAGAATTTTAAATAAGTACATGAATCAAGAGTTCCCCCCTTTTAATGTTAAATTAAAGAATATGAAGAATTGAGGCCAGATCAATATATACCACTACCAAATACAAGTTTATTATCTTGAATTCTTCCACTAGCATTTCTTCGTACACCTATGGTAAAGTTCCTTGTTTTTCCATCTTCTATTATTTGTTTGTAATATTTTTATCATTTATAGATTTCTTTCAAATTAGAAAGGATTATTTAAATTCTAATTCTTTATTTATCCTCTTTCTAAAATTTCTTGTTACTATTTTGTGTAGAAATGTAAAATCACTATACATATTACCTTCCAATGTATATGAAAATATGTTAAATAAGTACCTTATTATGTAAATGGTAATAATACCTTTTCCAGCCTCTTCAAATTCCTAATAAAAATTCCACACGTTGTTGCCTTATTTAAAGATAAGCTAAATAATGTTAATAATACCCATTCTTTTACCGCCTCTTAAAAACTTAAAGATACACTCACAATGTTTTTGGTTTTCTTATTTAATGTTATATTAACTACTAATAATATCATTTACAACCTTTTAAAAATTGTACACAGTCAGAACTTATATCAATAAAGTTGTTTTTTGCCCTCTATTTTCCTTTATTAATTCAACACCATCAATAATAATTTTATATTAAGTTTTAGTCATTAAATACCTTATATAAATGGATGTCAAGTATAAGTGTGACCCTCACCATTGGATGAAACAAGCTCAACATGTATGCCTCTTCTTCTTTCATTTTGTTTTGTTACTTAAAAGCTTAAATCCTCTCATTTATCCTATTTCTTGTATAATCTCTTTTATATTTATTCTTATGTAGCTCGATTGGATTTATTTTAGTAATATACGATGCAAGTTTTCTTATATGCAATTCATTTTTTTTTAGGTTGGTCCATAAGTGTGTGTGTGTGTATATATATATATATATATGTACTAGTTTTACGGCACGTACGTTGCACGTGTGTATCGTATATATAATATATGATGTTGTAAGATAAAATTAATATTCCTAAATTAAAGCTATTTAGAAAATAATTATAATTGAACGAACATAGGACAAGTGGTTTTAAATTACTAATACATATTGTCATAGAGTTACTTGCATTTTGAGATCAAAGTGATCAGATATCATTAAAATATTTCAAAATACATTCAAAGTTTAAATATGGGAGAAAGTGACATTCCTTTAATAATATTATTTCGTACTTCACTCATTTTTGTAAACAAATCTAACCAACAAAATAAAAAAAATATCCATTCAAAAAATGTCACAATAGTCTTTCCTCTTGAGGTTATGAACATAAATGATGTACACCATTTAAGTACAAATTTTGTCTTAAATATTCATACTTGAAATTTAGTATGTGCATGACACTAATAAGGATTACCATAAGTATTTCAATATTTTATCTTTATATGTAACATATCTTTGACAAAATATTATGACTCTATTAATATTTGAGTAAGGCTATCGTAGAGAGGTAATTTTACCAAAAAAGTGTACTTGGTTGTTATCATGAATGATGGTTATCTATTTTTCAATAGAATAATTCAATTTTAATATATGAATAACATCACCTATGGTGAAAAATATTTCATTTCAGTAAGTTTCTACCTTATATTTGTGGAATTGCAGTCTTCTCCTTTTTTCGGCCGCATATACATATAGTTGTTGTTTAATGAAAGTATCTAGTATCTTTTAGAAGTTGTAACATGATATAAAATATTTAATTTTTTCAATTATAGAATTTATTAATAGATGAATAAAATGTAAAGTATTATTTATAGAATCATTAATTTGATTTAAGATCATTTTATTTCAATCACTATTTTCTTATTTATTTGTATATGGCTAGTAAGGAGTGTATCTTGTGACATAAAGAAAAATTTGTAATGACATGTTCCCGTCGTTATAGAAAAGCCAATGGGGAAAAATTCTAGGCCGAAAAACATTTTCGTAATAACTTAGAATTTCCCAACCTAGTCCATATTTGGACGAAATCTTAGTCAGTGAGGTCTAGTGAAATTTGGTAACAAAAGGGAGATCTAAATATGAACTTGTAACGACATGTTCCCGTCGTTATAGAAAATCCAACGGGGGAAAATTTGGGGCCGAAAAACTTTTTCGTAGTATTTGGATTTTCCCAACCTAGTCCAGATTTGGCCGAAATCGGAATCTTTGAGGTGTAGGCATATCTGGTAAAAATCGGGAGAATTATTTATGGTTTTGATTACATGAGTAGTTAGATAACTCGTTAAGGAATACATATGACTTTACGGAATTGAATTTGGGCGAATAGAACTCCCGAAATCGATCTTAGCGTAAAGGGTATTTACTGAGTGTCGTGGGTTAGGGGTGTGTTGTGAAATGAGAATTTTTGAATTCTTGAAATAGCTCTCTTTTTCGTTTTGTCAACTTTGGCAGGGATTTTTGCCGCTCTGGCATCGCCGCTGTGGTGGGGTGGTCGTTGTTGTGGCGGGCCCGACGCAAATTAATGTCGTTAATAAACCCCTAAACGACATCATGATGCACTTTTCAACTTTTAGAGCTAAGGAATGACCCTCATGCGACTCTTACTCATTTTTCACCATTCTTGAGGTTAAAGTTAAGCTTTTCACTCCCGAATCCGCTTTTCAATCCGTAGAACGTAATAGAATTGGTGAATATTGATGGGGGAGGGTTTTGTTATAGATTCTAGGGTGAAAACAACCCTAATTTGGATGATGATTGGGATCTAGGGTTCATAGAATTGTTAGTAATTCGGGTAATTAGCGATTGTTTGTTGATTCTCGTGTTATTGTGATTGTTTGTAGACCAAGAACAAGCGTAACAAATTCAGAAATGGAAGATCAAGTTTCTTAGGGTTTCAAACTTGTTTCGAAGTAGGTGATGGTTGTGATTCTATGATTGTGTGATGTATGTTTGTTCTTGCTTCATTATGATACTTGTATATGTATAAATGTTGCAATATTGGTCACTCTTGTTGTAAATGAGATAGATGAATTATCATTGCCATGAAATCATGACTTAAATGTATGATCTTGATGATATACTTGTGATTGTGATTATGGTGTGTGAATGGGATCGGCTGCCACGTTCCGGTATAACTAACTTGGTCGGTTGCAACGCTTCGACATAAATATGGGATCGGTTGCCACGTTTCGGCATAACTAACATGGATCGGTTGCCATGTTCCGGCATGCTAACTATTTGGGTTTGGGTTCCATGAGAGGACCAATGATTTGATATAAATGTGAAGTTGTTCGTTGTTCGTGAATATTGATAATATTGTATATGTTGATATATATGCATGTGATTATAATGTTGTTTGACTTGCTTATGTTGCACTAGTGGGATAGCCGCGTGATCCTACCAGTACACCGTGGTTGTGTACTGCTACTGCACTTGCTCTTATTTTTGTTGAGTACAGGGCATCTTCAAGCGGCTACTGACAGACCTCGCTTAGGAGATCAGTGATCATTACTTCGAATTCAAAGGTGAACCAATTCTTCCGGGCTACCATAGGATTCTCTTTCGTCTATGTCCACCATTTTCTGACTTAGACATTTATTTAGTTAGTTCATTAGTTCATTACATTGGGGTTTCATCCCTTCTTGTTTAGACTTGGTTCATTGTAAGATGTTTTGGTACATTGACTTTCAAGTTCTAGGTTATTTCTTCCGCATTGTTAGTTGTTAGATCCTTTGTTGAAGTTTATGGGAACTTCAGTTTTAGTTATTATTTGTGCTTTCATACACTTAATGCCTTAGTTTTTAGATTAGTCGCTTGGTTTGGGTTGTAGTAGTGGTTCTCCCTTCGGAGTGTTAGTGTGGGTGTCAATCACGGCGGTCTGGGTCGTGATAAAGTTGGTATCAGAGCCTAGGTTCGTTGATCTCGATGTACCAAAACGAGTCTAGAGTCTCGCAGAACGGTACGGGGACGCCTTTACTTTTCTTTGAGAGGTTATAGGACTTTAGGAAATCTCTCTATATTTCTCTTGTGTCCTTTCCTCCTATAACTTGATTCCAATTGGTATCTATCGATTCAAATTGGTATCTAACCTCCTTCAGTCTTCTGTCTGCAGATGGTTAACACTAGATTCAACGGCGTCAGGCCCATAGCCCTCGTCAATGCTCCGGTTGAGGAATCTACGACGAGAGGTCGCGGTCGAGGCAGGGGTAGAGGAAGAGTTATGGGTAAAGGCCGTGGAAGAGTAGAACCTGCAGGAAATGGAGCTCCTATTGAGAATGCTCCTATGAATGAGAACCCTCCTGCACATCATGAAGAGATAGAGGAAAATGTTGATGTTGATGTTGAGGATTTAGGACAAGAGGGAGAGGTGTAGGCTGAGACCACATGTGTTCCTCTTTTGGATCCAGTGTTAGCTCAACAGATCATGTCATTTTTGAAGGGATTGGCTGGCCCTGGAGTGCTTCCGTCTGTTCAAGCAACTCAAGGCCCTGCTAATCCTCATGTTGCTATCAGTGCGCCGAAGACAGGTGGAAATGTAGGTACAGATGCTTTCTTCCATCCTTTGTTGGGTTCTGTTACGACTAGTAACGAGCATGCTATGTTGACTAAGTTTCTGAAGCTTAAGCATCCGATATTTGTTGGTTCTGAAACTGAAGATACCTATGAGTTTATCTTAGATTGCTATGAGAGGCTGCATAAATTGGGTATTGTTCACCAACATGGGGTTGAGTGTGTGTCTTATCATCTTCAAGGTGAGGCCAAACAGTGGTGGAGAGCTTATATGGAATGCAGATCTTCTACTACCTCCACTTACTTGGACCCAATTTCATGCTCTATTTCTAGAAAAGTATGTGCCTAGAACTTTGAGAGATTGCAAGAATAATGAGTTTATGGCTTTGGAGCAAGCTGGTATGTCTGTGGCTCCTTATGAGGCCAAGTTCCATGCTTTGTCTAGATATGCTACGCATTTGGTGACTACAGAGGAGGAGAGGATTTGGTTATTTATTAGGGGACTAAATTTTGAGTTGCAAGTATTATCTGTTCATATGACTTCTACAGGGAGGAGCTTTAATGAGGTGACAAACTATGTTAAGAAAGTGGAGGGGGTGAGGTGAGACGGTCAAGCTAAGGCATGGACAAAAAGGGCCAAGAACTCGGGTAACTTTCAAGGTTATTATTCCAAGGGGTTCGGAAGTCCAACGCTTCCAGCAAAGCTAATTCAGTCCCCTATGCCCGACTCTATAGGTAGCCACTCGGAAACTCTATCTCATAATTTTTAGGATAGCCAGGGAATCGTGCCTTCGACGGGCGGCAGACCATCTTTTGATCGAACTTCTTACAATTGTGGTGAACTTGGGCATATGAGGAGAGATTGTCCCACCCATGTGTGTTAGATTCCACGCAGCAGCAGCAGTCTAGAGCAGTGGTACACGCGGGGAATGGTAATAATGGTAGAGGACGTCTACAAGGTAGGTGAGGAGGTAATCAGTAAGGCCGTGGAGGTAGAGGAAATGGTAGCGGAGGTAGAGGTAATACGCAACCAGGCAGGGAAATGGTTTGTCAAGATGATAGGGCTCATTGTTATGCTTTCCCAGCAAGAATGAGGTGGAGGCGTCTGATGCGGTGATCACATGTACTATTCTTGTCTGTGACCAGATGGCTAATGTGTTGTTTGATCCGAGTTCTACCTATTCGTGTGTATCTGTGAGATTTGACACAGATTTTGAGATGATTTGTGATATTCTTGATGCCCCTATTCGTGTTTCTACCCCAGTTGGAGAGTCAGTCATAGCTACCCATGTCTATCATGCTTGTCCTATTTTGTTTATGTGATTTCAAACCTGGGCTGATTTAGTGATTTTGGATATGATTAACTTTGACATAATCTTAGGCATGACTTGACTGTTCTCCTATTATGTGATGCTTAATTGTATACTAAGTCCATAACTCTTGAAATTCCGGGAAGGGAAAAATTAGAGTGGGAATGGGTGTATAAGCCTAAGCAAGCTAAGATTATATCCTCCATTCGGGCTAGTAAATTGGTAGAGCAGGGTTGTTTGGCTTATTTGGTTCATATTAGGGATGTTGAGATTGAGGTCCCATCCATTGGGTCTATTCATGTGGTGTCTGAATTTAGTGAAGTATTTCCTAATGACTTGCCTCGTATGCCTCTAGATAGAAATATAGATTTTTGCATCGATTAGCCTCGTATGCACCCCATTTTTATCCCTCCATATCGCATGGCTCCGGCGGAGTTAAGAGAGCTTAAGACTCAAATCCAAAAGCTTCTTGATAAGGGGTTTATTCGTCCTAGTGCTTCTCCATGGGGTGCTCCGGTTTTGTTTGTTAAGAACAAGGATGGTAGCATGAGAATGTGTATAGATTACCGACAATTAGATAGAGTCACTATTCGAAAGAAGTTTCCTTTGCCTCGAATAGATGATCTTTTTGACCAATTACAAGAGGCAGCGATTTTCTCTAAAGATTGATCTAAGATCTAGTTACTATCAATTAAAATTTAGACCGAAAGATGTGCCTAAGGCGGCGTTTAGAACTCGTTATGGACACTATGAATTTTTGGTTATGTCTCTTGGTTTGACCAATGCGCCTGCAACTTTCATGAGTTTGATGAATGGGGTGTTCAAACCATATCTTGATTCGCTCGTTATAGCTTTTAGTGATGATATTTTGGTTTATTCGAAAAGTGAAGAAGAGTATACCAACCATCTTCGTACTGTTTTGAGTGTTCTTGGGAAACAAAAGTTATATGCTAAATTTTTGAAGTGTGAATTTTTTGTTCAAATTGGTTGCATTTTTGGGGCATGTAGTTTGAAAAGAAGGGGTAATGGTAGATCCTTAAAAGATTGAGGGGGTCAAGATTTGGGTTAGGCCGAGCTCTGTAACGGAAGTTAGGAGTTTTGTTGGGCTCGCTAGCTACTATTGTCGCTTTGTGAAGAAATTTGGTTTTATCGCCACACACTTGACTAATTTGACCAAAAAGGAGATACCATTTGAATGGACTGTGAAGTGTGAGGAGAGCTTTCAAAATCTCAAGACTCTCTTGACCACCGCACCCCTTCTAGCATTACCGATGGAAGGTAAAGACTTTATTGTTTATTGTGATGCTTCACATTCTGGTTTGGGTGCTGTGTTGATGCATGATAAGAATGTTATAGCTTATGCCTCGCGTCAATTGAAGGTGCACGAGAGGAATTATCGAACACGTCATTTAGAGTTGGCAGCGGTACTGTTTGCTCTTAAGATATGGCGGCATTACCTCTATGGGGTCAAGTGTGAGGTATTTGCTGATAATCGTAGTTTGCAACATGTGTTACTCAAATGGATCTGAATTTGAGACGAAGGTGGATGGAGTTACTTAAAGATTATGATGTGACCATTCAATACCATCCTGGCAAGGCTAATGTGGTGGCAGACGCCTTGAGTCGAAAAGCGGTGAGTATGGGTAGTTTAGCTTGCTTGAGTGTATCCAAGCGACCTTTGGCTAAAGAAATCCAAACCTTAGAGCCTAAATTCATGCAATTGGGCATCTCAGAAAGAGGTGGAGTGTTAGCTACTGTTTAGGTAAGGGCCACGTTCATTGAAGAGATCGAGGCCAAACAATTTGAAGATGAGAATTTGGAGGAACTTAGAAAGAAAACTGCGATTGGTAAGGCACAAGAGACCATTCTTGATGATGATGGTGTTCTCAATTTCCAAGGGAGAATATGTGTTCCTAGAGTAGATGACTTGATTGAGAAATTGTTGGCAGAGTCTCATGGTTTGCGATATTTTATTCATCCGGGTGTGACCAAGATGTATAGAGATTTGAAGCGAATTTATTGGTGGTCGGGCATGAAGAAAGGCATAGCGGAGTTTGTAGAGAAGTGTCAAAATCGTCAACAAGTGAAATATGAAAATCAAAGACCTGTGGGTTTACTTCAAAGAATGTCAATTCCTGAATGGAAGTGCGAAAGAATAGCCATGGATTTTGTTGTTGGCCTTCCCAAGACCTTGGGGAAATTTGACTCTATTTGGGTAGTGGTTGATAGATTGACTAAGTCAGCCCATTTTGTTCCGCTATGAATAGATTATAATGTTGAACAATTGGCTAAAGTATATGTGAAGGAGATAGTGAGGTTGCACGGGGTGCCTGTTTCTATCATCTCAGACCATGGTACCCAATTCACATCCATGTTTTGAAGGAACTTGCATGATGAATTGGGCGCGCAACTCACTTTTAGTACAACATTTCATCCATAGACGAATGGACAATCGGAGAGGACTATTCAAGTATTGGAAGACATGTTGAGAGCATGTGTGACTGATTTTGGAGGACATTCGGATAAGTTCTTACCTTTGTATGAATTTTCTTATAACAATAGTTATCACTCTAGCATTGATATGGCACCATTCGAGGCACTCTATGGGAAGGGATGTAGATCACCCATAGGATGGTTTGAGGCTGGCAATGTGAAACCTTTGGGGGTTAATTTAGTGAAGGATGCTCAAGATAAGGTGAGGAGTATTTAAGTCAAGCTCCTAGCAGCCCAGAGCAGACAAAAGAAGTATGCAGATCATAAGGTAAGAGACATGGCGTTTCAATCCGGTGAAAATGTTCTTCTTAAGGTATCACCCATGAAAAGGGTGATGAGATTTGGTAAGATGGGTAAGCTAAGTCCTAGATACATTGGTCCATTTGAAATTCTTGAATGTGTGGGACCGGTGGCGTATAGATTGGCTTCACCTCCTAATTTATCAAGTGTTCATCCGGTATTTCATGTATTTATGTTGAAGAGGTATCATGGTGACGGGGATTATATCATTAAGTGGGACTCAATTGTGTTAGACAAGGACCTCCAATATGAGGAGGAACTGATTGCAATCCATGATCGTGATGTGCGCAGGTTGAGGACGAATGAGATTAAGTCCGTGAAAGTTCAATGGAAGCATCGTCCAGTTGAGGAAGCTACTTGGGAGACCGAAAGGGACATGCGATAGAAGTATCCCCAATTGTTCGTCGAATCAAGTACTACTTCATTCCTTCCTTAGCCTATTTTCCTAAGTTTTGTCACTCGTCCTGAGTGATGGGTAAATTGATATCTATTGTAACGACATGTTCCCATCGTTATAGAAACGCCAATGGGGGGAAAATACAGGGCCGAAAAACTTTTTCGTAGTATTTGGAATTTCCCAACCTTGTCCAGATTTGGACGAAATTCGTGTCTTTGAGGTGTAGGGAAATATTGTAACAATCAGGTGAATCATTTATGATTTTGATTACATGAGTAGTTAGATAACTCGTTAAGAAATTTGTACGACTTTACGGAATTGAATTCGGGCGAGTATAACTCCCGAAATCGATCTTAGCGTAAAAGGTATTTATTGAGCATCGTGGGTTAGGGGTGTGTTGTGAAATGGAAATTTTGGAATTCTTGAAATAGCTCTCTGTTTCATTTTGTCCGCTTTGGCGGGGATTTTTGCTGCTCTGGCGTCGCCGTTGTGGTGGGGTGGTGGCCGTTGCGGTGGGCCCGGCACAAATTAATGTCGTTAATAAACCACTAAATGACCTCATTATGAATTTTTTGAATTTTAGGGCTAAGGAACGACCACCAGGCGACTCCTACTCATTTTTCACCATTCTTGAGGCTAAAGGAAAGCTTTTCACTCCCAGAATCCGCTTTTCGATCCGTAGAACGTAACATAATGGGTGAATATTAATGGGGAAGGATTTTGTTAAAGATTCTATGGTGAAAATAACCCTAATTTGGATTATTAGGATCATGGGTTTGATCTAGGGTTCATAGAATTGTTAGTAATTCGGGTAATTAGCGATTGTTTGTTGATTCCCGTGTTATTGTGATTGTTTGTAGACCAAGAACAAT
>JAJOOB010028739.1:0-11818 GCA_029582485.1 Solanum tarapatanum | reverse complement strand
TATTTACAATCATGCAAAAGCTAATATTAGTCAATTATAAACTAACTAAAGTAAATAAGTAATACTAAAAAGTAAAACCTAAAGGTTAAATAACTAAAAGTAGAGAGGAGAGTTAACTATTAAGTACTGTTAATTATTGCGTAAAGTTATTATATTTTTAGTCTAATATACTATTAATTATATTAATATTTTTTGTTTAATATATTATATATATGTATAACTAAAAATTAAAATAGTAAATTATTATATTCTTAATGGGTTATCGGTTAACCCAATAACGAACCGATAACCCAATAATTTTATTTTGTAAAATCATTAAATAATCGTTAACCCAACAACCCAATAACAATAAACCAATAACACTTTTTTCGGTTCGGTTTATCGGTCGGTTCGATTTTTGCACACCCCTAATGTGAACTCACAAATACACTCATAAAATCAATCCCTCAAACATCAAACAACTCAATTACCAAGATCGGATTCATAGGTAGCTCTTGCCTCTTCGAAATTCCTCCTTCTCTTTGGCAGTGATCACAAAACTTGGCGAAATCATGGGCATCTTGGTGGATGGTAGGCCAATAATACCTAGATTGGAAAATCTTATGCGCAGTTCGAATACCACTTTGATGCCCACCAACATGAGAAGAATGAAATGCCTCTAGTATACTTATCATCTCAACCTTGGGCATACATCGATGAATAATCCTATCAGCACAAAAACGGAACAAATAAGGCTCATCCCAGAAGAACTTTTTCACATCATGCATAAAAATTTTCCTTTGGTGAAAAGACAAATCCGATGGAACCAGATAACTTGCCAAGTAGTTAACAAAGTCTGCGAACCAAGGAATAAGATCATGAGTAGCCGCCAATACCTGTTTATCTCAAAACGCATCATTAATTTCAGCCTCATCTCCTAGCTTGAGTATTGCTTCTTTCTCTAATCTGGACAAATGATCGACAACTTGATTTTTGGTCCCCTTTCTGTCTTTCACGTCAAAATCAAACTCTTGCAGCAACAATACCCATCTAATCAACCTAGGTTTTGCATTCTTCTTATCCATCAAGTACCTCAATGCAGAATGGTCAGTATGCACTATGAGCTTAGTATCGAGCAAGTAGGATCGAAATTTCTCGAATGCGAAAACCACTGCAGGTAGTACCTGTTTAGTCACTGTATAACTCTTTTGGGACACATTTAGAGCTTTGCTGGCATAGTAAATAGGATGAAGAATCTTCCCTCTCCTCTGTCCTAATACCATACCAAGTACCACTCCACTCGCATCACATATCAGTTCAAATGGTTGCTCCCAATCCGGTGAAATAATGATAGGTGTGGAAACTAGCTTTTCCTTCAACTCTCCAAATGCTCTCAGGCAAGCATCATCAAAATCAAACTTACACTCTTTTTCGAGCAATTTGCACAATGAGTGTGCAATTTTGGAGAAATCCTTAATAAACCTCCTATAGAAGCCTGCATGCCCAAGAAAACTTCTAACACCTTTAACAGAGATAGGTGGTGGAAACTTTTCTATTACCTCGACTCTCACTCTATCAACCTCAATACCCTTCTCAGAAATTCGATGACCCAGAACGATCCCCTCTTTCACCATGAAGTGGCACTTTTCCCAATTGAGCACAAGATTGCACTCTTCACACCGTTTCAGTATCTCTACCAAATGATCCAAGCAACCATCAAATGAGTCACCAACCACAGAGAAATCATCCATAAATACCTCAATAGTGTCCTCCACCATATCTGAGAAGATCGACATCATGCAACGCTAGAAGGTCACTGGAGCATTACACAACCCAAATGGCATCCGTTTGGAGGCGAAAGTCCCATAAGGGCAAGCAAATATGGTCTTCTCTTGGTCTTCCAGAGCTATAGAGATCTGAATGTAATAACCATCAAGAAAACAATACCAACCCTTACCAGTTAGGCGGTCCAACATCTGATCCATGAACTGCATAGGGAAGTGGTCCTTTTCTATCCAAGCATTCAATTTCTGGTAGTCCATGCATACTCTCCATCCAGTCACGGGCCACATCAGAACAAGCTCGTTTCTCGCATTAGGTACCACAATGATACCATCTTTCTTGGGCACACACTGCACATGACACACCCAACTACTATGTGCAATGGGATAAATTACTCCATCATCAAACCACTTTATGATTTCCTTCTTTACTACCTCTTGCATAGGCAGATTTAGTCTCCTTTGGTTCTCAATACTAGGCTTGTGATCCGGCATGAGTTGGATTTATGAGAACAAATGCTAAGAGGAATGCCAATAATGTCCACAATAGTCCACCCAATAACCCGCTTGAACCTCTTCGACACAAAAACCAAACGCTCAACTTGTTCCACATTCAAATCAACTGCAACGATGACCGGTAGTGTACCATCGTTCCCAAGGAATACATACCCCAAATGTGATTGTAGAGCCTTAAGCTCCAATTTCAGAGCCTCCTTAGACGGTTTTGCGGGTGGAGAGTCGCAATTCTTCATATCTAACTCAAGCTTCTTTGGTTTGGAACGGAATTCGATCCTATCAAGTGCGGCGACCAATTCATCATTGTCTTCAATACCATCACCCTCAAAATTCATCATTACCGCTGCCAGTGCATCAACACCAAACCTCTCTTCAATAGACACATAAGAACATCGCTACACAATATGATTTACCACAGACACTGATTTGAGATCACTTTCCTGCTTCATGGACCTACAAATATTAAAAGTTACCTCTACATTATTTAATCAAAACTTCATCTGCCCCTTCTCTATATCGACCAAGGCTCACCCAGTAGCAATGAATGGTCTCCCAAGAATGATGGGTACCTCAAAATAAAGTATCACAAAATCCGCCTTTAACTACCCGAGAGCACCCCCTGGTCGTTACCGGCGTATTCGACCTCGAAGAGGTCTTATACAAGCCCTTAGCATTCATTATCACAAGTATCATAGAATAAAATCACGGAAAATTTAAAACATTTACTTTGGAAGTTCAACTTCACTTCATATATGAAAAATAGAATCTAACTTCGTCACAATGTACCATCTACACATAAAAGTATCGAAAATGGGTCTTAGGTAAATCAATAAGAAGTCTTGAAATAGGAAAGTACAACAATGTCTTTCAACAGAAGCAAAGAACTAAACATAGAAGCTAGATCATAGGGTCTTATCCTCGGACTTGAGGACTCACCAACTTGGGGAAGCAACTCCAAGTGTCTTGAGAAGTAAGCTGGAATCCTCAACAGCCCGAACATAAATGTTTGGGGAAAAGGGAGAAAATATGGGGTATACAACACACGTATCAAGTATGGTTACTATCCATAAAAACCACTGAAACATGCAAAAAGGGACATTTAGTCAAAACATGTTTTTTACCAAGTAAATCCAATATGCACACAAAGTAAGCATCATAGTCCAAACCAATATAATATCATCCCAACATGTAGACAACCCAAGCAATACTAGTGCAATACAAAGAATAGAACCCCATAACTTTATTCAAAGCCAAGTATAACATTAAGCAACCTACTTCATGCATACATTCCTAAGATCATATTTCATCATAACTTACCATAATCATAATGATCATACATAACATAGCTTCAACGTACATAAGTCATAATCATCATAATCATAAGAGAACACTACTACAACCATCTCTTAGGAACCCACAAGTGCAATGTGCAAGAGAAGTCCCATACCCTCCATTACACTATGTAAAAACCCTTAAGAAAGCCCTAGTAAAAGTTCAAACCTTTCATACCTTCATTTACTTTTACATTAGGGGAATATTTCAATAACCAACATAGACCATGAGAGCTACATGGAATCCGGTGTTCTACTCCAACACCCAAAAGAGATGGTTAACACTTGCCAAAGGTGTAACCATTCGTACATAGTGATCTAGGTGGATCCACTAAGCTAGAGTCCTATGTGGGCACATAGTTAAGGGTCAAGGAGATTGCTTCTAGAAACCCTAACTTACTAAACGTGGGGGGTTTCCATCTCATGAGACAACACATAACGTGGGTAATCCGAACTTGCTAAAAGTGAGGAAACCCATGTGGGGAGCCGGACTTACTAAACATGAGACCCTATCTCATTTACATACCCTTTCGGTGCTAAGCATCTAATTCCCTTTTGTAATCATCTTTATTCATCACATAAGTTCACATTAGCTTTTGCTAGACTCTTATGTAGACATCTTACCATAATAGCTCATATGTGTTCATAAGTGAGTAACAGTGCTTTCACTTTAGAAACACTTAGCAAGTGAGTAAACCTTTCACTTTACATTACACTATAATCATGAGAACTACCTTTCAATCATATAGCAATCATACCATAACATTCATACATACTTTATAGCTAATTCAAGTGTAGAGGGTTAAGGATGAGGAAACTAAGTCATCAACACCACAACAACAAATTAGGTATAGCATCATTACAATCTAAGTAATTCACCCTTCATACTTGAGTTCAAAGAAGAACAAACCTTCATACCTTCTTGTCCTTCATGGGACATCAATACTTCAATTACCAAAAAATTCATAACCAATACGTAATACAAGGTAATTCATGAAGTAATAACATAATCAACATCAATATAAGAAATTGCCATATTCCCTTCATTGCCTTCAAGGCTTCATTCAAAGACTCAACCCTAATTTCAAAGAAATTTTACATATCCTAGGGTAGAATTATCATACAAACATGAATTACATAACATCGCATTCAATTCATAGCCTTCAATCAATAACCAACACAAACTAGGGTTAGAATTAGGAAAAGAAGGAGAAACATGGGTCTCATGGGGAATTATTCAAGAAACCACCAATACAACATAAATTCATCCATAATTGTTCATATAAAATCATTCAAAGTCAGTTTATAACATCAATTTCAGTTTAGAAAGAAGACCCACCTTTTTGGATTGAAACCTAGAAATTGGAGATTTTGAAATTCATCTTGAAGGCGCCTCTTGGGGAAAGGAATCCCAAGAGTGATAAGCAACCATACCTTATTGACAAATTAACCACGAAAATCCAAGTTGAAACCTTGGAGAGTTGGTCTTCTTCTTGAAGGTCTAATCTTCTTCAATAGAGTTCTTGAGAAGAGAGAGAGTAGAGAAAATGAGGAACTTTAGGCTTTGATCTTTGGGGTTTTGTGTTTGAGTGATAAAAGTGAGGTAAATTGACTTAAAAATCATTATATACACGTCCCCTAAAGTCCCCTAAATACCCCTCACTTAGTTGGACTCTTTAATGAAGTAAAAATTGATTGTTGAATTTCTGCATTTTCGTCGCGGCACAAGTCCGTGATGCGAAGTTGTTCCCTGAAGATTTTGGAATTAAATATCGAGACAGTAGAGTCCGCGACACGACCGCGTTGCGAACTAACTTATTGCTCCTTGGGGGATCTAGTCCGCGACGCGGAGCTATTCCCACCAAGTGCAAATTGCAAGCTGCCTTGGCAGCTTGCTTGTCCAAGGTTGGGGTCCTCCTCGGGGTCCCTTAGGGTGTCCCCGGGGGGTCGTACTCGACCATTTTGACCCTATAAACATATATTTACCTAATTTAAACCTTTTTACAAGATTATACCATCATACGACACTCCCAAACCTGCCCAAAACCTAAGGACACACTAGAACACATTCTTCTCTAGTTTCCGGACGTCGTGGTTGTTTCTTGACGGTTAGACTTTTACTCTGCCAAACCAAGTCAATTGCATTAATTTAGGTTTAGAAACATCATTTTAACTATTTTTAAGTCATTATTAATAAGGTGAGGCTCTAAGTTAAGTAATAGAATTTCTGGGGTGTTACAATATCCCCTACTTAGGAACATTTGTCCACGAATGTCACTTGGACTTCTTTCTAGGGAGACAATGACTCAAACTAGCAGCACAACAACCAGTCACATCAACAACATCATATCATCATATCATATAGAAATCTAATCCACAACATCACTATGCTCAAAACTCTTTCTTCTCATAAGTATAGGAGGAACTACCTTCTCCATATTCAATGAACATCAACATATATATTAAGCAATCAACAAGACATTTCTTTAGCAAGACAACATCAAGCATGCTCATTACAACCCTCATGAAGACAACATCACACAACATCAATGGGTGTAATTTCAACCATGAGAAACAAAATTCATGAAAACTCAAAATACAACTTAAGCATGACTTTTCACAAAAATATGCACTTACAAGGAAATCATGTCATAATCATCAACACACATGATTTTCAATTTATACTTAATTAAGAGAGACTACTAACCTCAACGTTGGCTAGGAGTAGGAGGAAAAAGATGAGGGTAGCAGGACATCATGTCGGCCTGGACTTCCCATGTTGCACCCTCAACTTGGTGGTTTCTCCATAGGACTTTTATGGAGGTAACCTCTTTATTCCTCAACTTCTTAACTTGACAATCTAAGATTTCGATCGGAACCTCTTCATAAGAAAGGTTCTCATTCATCCCTTAACCTTCTACAAGGAGAATGGACACCGGGTAAACTATACACTTCTTTAACATGGAAATATGGAACACCGGGTGAACCGGGGTCAATTCAATGGGCAATTTTAACTCATAAATGACCTTTCTAACACTCTTCAAAATCTCATAAGGCCCAACATACCGGGAGCTAAGCTACCCCTTCTTACCAAACCTCATCACCCCTTTTATGGGTGAGATCTTCAAGTAGACCCAATCACCTACTTCAAATTCAATATCCCTCTTTCTATTATCGGCATAAGACTTTTGTCGACTATGAGCCATTTTCAACCTATCCCTTATAAGTCAAACTTTTTTCGTAGCCTCATAGACTACCTCGGGACCAAGAAGAGAAAATTCACCTACTTCAAACCACCCAATTGGAGATCGACACCTTCTACCATAAAGTGATTCAAAGGGTACTATAGCAATACTTGAGTGGTAGCTATTGTTGTAGCAAAATTCTATCAAAGGTAGGTGGTCATCCTAATTACCTTTGAAGTCAATGACACACACTCTCAACATGTCCTCTAGGGCTTGGATGGTGCGTTCTTCTTGACCATCTGTTTGAGGGTGTAATGCGGAACTAAGTTTCACTTGAGTACCAAGCCCACTTTGGAAAGACCTCCAGAAATGGGAAGTAAATTGGGCACCTCTATCCGAAATAATTGACAACGGGGCCATGCAACTTTACAATCTCCTTAATGTACAACTTAGCATAATCTTCCTCTGAATAAAAAACCTTGACGCAAAGGAAGTGGGCTGATTTAGTGAATCTATCCACAATGACCCAAATGGAGTCATGTTGCCTACGGGTTCGAGGCAAACATACCACGAAATCCATATTGACCTCTTCCCACTTCCATGTGGGGGTAACAATATCTTGAGTTACACCTCCCGGTCCTTGTTGCTCGGCTTTGAATTGTTGGCAATTTGAGCACCTAGCCACAAAATTTGCTATGTCTCTTTTCATTCCGTTCCACCAATAAATCTCACGTAAGTCACGATACATTTTGGTGGCTCTCGGATGGATGGAGTATCGGTACCCAGGGGCCTCCTCTAAGATTGTCTCTCTTAGGCCATCCGCATTCGGCACCCATAATCTCCCTTGGTGCCTAAGCACCCCATCTTCTCCTTGAGAAGAATTTTCTATTGCTTTGTTGAGAACCGACTCTTTTAGTTCCATCAAAATAGGGTCAAGATGTTGCTTAGACTTCACATCAACAACAATCGATGACTCAGAATTATGACGGACCATGACCCCTTCTTTTGGGTAATGTTCAAGTCGGACAACCAACCGGGCTAGCCTATGTACCTGACGGGCTAACTCCCTTTTCTCTTCTTCCACATCTGACACACTACCCATAGATACACGACTCAAAGCATCCACAACCATATTTGCTTTTTTGGGGTGGTAAAGGACACTCATATCATAATATTTTAAGAATTCCAATGACCTCCTTTGTCGGATATTCAATTATTTTTTGGCTAAAAACAGATTGAAGACTCTTGTGGTCGGTAAACACATCCACATGTACGCCATCGAGATAGTGTCTCCAAATCTTTAAAGCAAAGACTACGGCCGCTAGCTCAAGGCCATGAGTTAGATAATTCTTCTTATGCACCTTGAGTTGTCTCGAGGCATTATAACCTTACCATGCTGCATGAGGACACAACACAAACCCACTCAGGAAGTGTCATAATATACTACAAACCTTTCGGTGCCCTCTGGTAAGGTCAAAACCGAAGCGGAGGTGAGCTTATCTTTCAACAATTAGAAGCTCTTTTCACAAGATTCTGACTATTCGAACTTGGACTTCTTTTGAGTTAAGGCCGTTAAAGGAGATGAAATAGATGAAAATCCCTCAACAAACCTCCGTTAGTAACCGACCAAACCCAAAAAGCTTCGGATATGTCGAAAGGACTCAAAGGTCTAGGCCAATTTTCGACCGCATCGGTTTTCTTTGGATATACTTCTATACCCTCACTAGAAATATTGTGACCAAGGAAAGCAACCGATCTTAGCCAAAACTCGCACTTGCTAAACTTATCATAGATTTGGTGAACTTTGAGGACTTGCAATACTATCCTCAAATGATTCATGTGATCATCCTCACTTTTAGAGTATATCAAGATGTCATCAATAAAGCCAATAACAAATGAGTCTAGAAAATTCCTAAACACATGATTCATAAGGTCCATGAAAGCCGCCAGGGAATTTGTTAGACCAAAGGACATCACTAAGAACTCAAAATGGCCATATCTTGTTCGGAAGGTTGTTTTCGGAACATCAACACCTCTCACCCTAAGTTGGTGTTAACCCGACCTCAAATTAATTTTTGAAAAGTAACTCGCTCCTTGAAGTTGATCAAATAAGTCATCAATCCTAGGGAGTGGATACTTGTTCTTAATGGCCACCTTATTTAATTGTCGGTAATCAATACACATACGAAGAGATCCATCCTTCTTCTTCACAAATAACACCGGTGCACCCCAAGGAGATATACTAGGTTGGATGAAACCCTTATCCAACAAATCTTTGAGTTTAGCTTTTAATTCCTTCAACTCCGCCGGGGACATTCAGTAAGGAGGGATTGAAATGGGTTGTGTATCCGGCAATAGATCTATGCCAAAATCTATTTCCCGTTCGAAAGGAATCCCGGGTAGATCATTAGTAAAATCCTTCACTACGAGGACTGACTCCAAAGTAGGAATCTCGGACTCAAGATCCTTGACCCTCACAATATGATATAGACAACCCTTAGAAATCAACTTACAAGCTTTTAGACATGAAATGATCCTTCCCCTAGGAACATAATTTCCTCCCTTTCATTCTAAAATGCGTTCATTAGGAAATTGAAACTTCAAAATTTGGGTCCTACAATCTATTGACGCAAAACAAGCACGAAGCCAATCCATCCCAGTATAACATCAAAGGCTAACATATCAAGTTCCACCAAATCAACCAAAGTGACTCTATTGGGCAATGATATGGGAAAGCCCCTATAAACTCTTTTAGCAACTATGGAATTACCCACCGGAGTAGATACCGAAAAGGGTTTATCTAAGACATCGGGAAGCATATCAAACTTTATAGCCACTAAAAGGGTTACAAAAGACAAAGTAGCACCGGGATCCAACAATGCATAAACATTAATTGAAAATACTTGTAGCATACTGGTCACAACATCCGGAGAGCTCTCTTGATCACCTTGGGATTGGAGAGCGTAGAAGAAATTCTTCTTAGGAGCATCGGGATTTGGGCCACTTGCTTGTGCTTGAGCATTTTCTCTTCCTTGAGCCCTTAGCATAGGGCATTCCCTCATGTGGCCGCTCTTACCACAACCATAGCAATTACCCGTGCCAACTAGGCACTTGCCTTCATGTTTTCGACCACACTTTGTACAAATAAGCTTCTCAACGAAAAGACTACCACCTCTTGCTTCTTGAGGCTTGGGGTAGACACTTTACCTTTGTTGACCCTTGGAGTGTTAGAAGGACCTTGGTTGGAAAACCTCTTTTTGAACTTTGGCTTATCTAGGATTTCAAACCTAATCTTAGAAAATTTTCCATCATCGGCCCTTGATCTCTTCAATTCTCTACCAATTTTCTTAAGCTTTTGCTCCTCAATTTGTTCAGCATGAACTATAAGACGAGAAATATCCATGCTTGAGATTAGCATAGCGGACCTACATTCATTCACCACAAGATCGGATACCCCCATAACAAATTTGTTCATTGTAGCTCTAGTGTCCGACACAAAAGTAGGAGCATGCTTGGACATTGAGTGAACTTGAGGCCATACTCCTTCACACTCCTATCCTCTTGATGGAGGTTGATGAATTCTTGCATTTTCCTCTCCCTTAATTCCTAGGGGAAAAACCTATCAATAAAAGTCGTCTTGAATGTAGCCCAACTTATCGGACCCTCTGTAATAGGTCTCCCCTCCTTCCATTGTTCATACCACACTTGTGCCACATCTTTGAGTTGATAGGCGGCTAGCTCTGCTTTTTCTTGAGAAGACACACCCATAGCCTCTAGAACCTTAAACACTTCATCAATGAACCCTTGTGGATCTTCTTCCACTTTGGAGCCAAAGAAAGTAGGGGGATTCATCCTTGTGAAATCCCTTATCCTAGAAGCGGTAGTGCTAGCATTGGGGTTCCCTTGCACCATAGAATCCCTAGAAAATTGAGTGGCCAACACTTGAGTCAAATTATGAATAGCCGACCTTATCTCGACATTAGACATAGCCCCTTATTCAATAGGAACTTGAGGGTTTTGAGGAGCTTGAGGGAGAACCGCCTCATTCACATTCTCTTCACCGGCTCTCCTTGCATTGTTCCTTCTTGTATTCATTGCCTATAAACACAAGAGAAAGATTAGAAGAAAATGACTAAATAGAGTTAAGACTCTTAGGCACGACTATGGAATAACAAAAGAGTGAAAGTTCCTAAGCATCTCGTAGCCTCTCATTCATAAGTGTGGCGCGCTTCACACCCATGAACAAGACTCTACTCGACGTGGTATCTTGTGACATAAATACTACCCGAGAGCATCCCCTAGTCGTTACCGGCGTATTCGACCTTGAAGAGGTCTTATACAAGCCCTTAGCATTCATCATAACATGTATTATATAATAAAATCACAAAAAATTTAAAACTTTTACTTTGGAAGTTCAACTTCAATTCATAGATGAAACCCTGAATCTAACTTAGTCACAATGTACCATCTAAACATAGAAGTATCGAAAATGGGACTTAGCCCTTACATCAATAAGAAGTCTTGAAATAGGAGAGTACAACAATGTCTTTCAACATAATCAAAGAATTAAACATAGAAGCTAGATCATACGGTCTTGTCCTCGGACATGAGGACTCACCAACTTGGGGAAGCAACTCCAAGTGTCTTGAGAAGTAAGCTTGAATCTTCAACGGCCCAAACCTAAATGTTTGGGGAAAATGGAGAAAATATGGGTTAGTACAACACACGTACTAAGTATGGCTACTGTGCATAAAAACTATTGAAACATGCAAAAAAGGACATTTAGTCAAAATATGCTTTTTACCAAGTAAATCGAATATGCACACAGAGTAAGCATCATTGTCCAAACCAACATAATATCATCTCAACATGTAGAAAACCCGAGCAATACTAGTGCAATGCAAATAATAGAACCCCATAACCCTATTCAAAGCCAAGTATCACATTAAGCAACCTACTTCATGCATACATTCATAAGATCATATTTCATCATAACTTACCATATTCATAATGATCATACATAACA
>JAJOOB010028738.1:0-12811 GCA_029582485.1 Solanum tarapatanum | reverse complement strand
CAAAAGTCCCACATCGGTGGTTAATGAGATGGGTGGACTCCTTATAAGGCTTGGGCAATCCTCCTCCCTTTGAGCTAGCTTTTGGGGTGTGAGTTAGGCCTAAGACCTAATCTAACAATATCCCCATTATTATTTGTAATTTGTATGGAATATTTCACAAGAGTAATGAGATGAGTGGCGAATCAAGAGGGTTTTAAGTACCATACGAAATGTAAAAATTTACAATTAAATCACTTATGTTTCGCATATGACATGCTCATATTTAGTAAAGGATAATACAAATCAGTGATGATGATGTTGAGTGGACTGTTGACATTTTCTTAGACTTCAGGTTTAACGACCAATGCTATTTTCAGCAAGCATGGATAAACAAGAATTGGAGGACCTATGTGAGGTGACAGGGTACGCAAAAGGTAAACTACCTTTTAGGTATTTAGGGTTACCTATTTCAGCAAAAAGACTCCCAGTAGGGGATTGTGAGGTATTGGTGGATAAATTGGTTGTGAGAGTTAAAGTATGAGGATCAAGAAACCTATCGTATGCAGGAAGAGTGATGCTAGTCAATTCGGTACTAATGCACATGCACTTGTATTGGGCTGCAATTTTCCTACTACCAAAGAAAGTACTGAAAGATATAACATCTAAAGCCAAAATTATGAACGTTCGAAGTTTCTGTTATTTACACTATACTAGTCTCTGATAAAATGGTCATAATGCTTTACTTTAAACATTAAATGATACAAAATTGGTGGCATTTGAAAGAAAACTCATTGACCTACAATTTCATATGTCATGACTCACCTAATTCATTACGTATTAAAAGATATGATAGTAAACATTGTTTGCCTTCAAGAGAGACACATATTGATTGCATGTAGTTTTTTGGCCAAATAAAACGGAGGAAACATTACAAGATTAAAAGGGGTAGTCTATTATGTGTATTTTCGGTGGCCTAAAAATGTGTGTACGTAAGGGAAAAAACAGCTCACTTTTGACTTTCTCTCTCTAGAAGTAATAAAAACACATGAATGTACCCTTTTTATTTATAATAACTCGTGTTTTATTTATTAGTGAGAGAAAGAAACAGTTGGCAACAACTAGATTACTAGGTTTCAATTTATGTGATTTTTAAAAATAAATAATTAGCTCAAATCAATTTAGAGTTATAGCTATATCTAACAATCACCTTGTATTTTTTTTAATTGATTCAACCTTTTAATTTATCTAGTTTAATATTGCTTGCAATATTCCGTCGCGTATTTGCTTGCCTATGCAAGTTAATCTAAGCCTATGTATAAATAGAATAAGGCCAATTAACACAAATTACACTAGTTTAAGAGTATATTATTTTCTTTTATACAAGTTTTTAATATTACGAATTTTATCAGAATTTGAACTTCGGACATGTATCTTACGCGTCTAGATACATGTATCTCAGATACATTAGGTCAAAATTAGGTGTAATTTGTTGTAGATACATTTTATTCAAGTGGATTCACATATATCGTCTGGCTCTCTCGCATCTCTCCTATCTCGCTCCCTCTCTCCTATCTCACTTGCTTCTCTCCCTTTCTCGCTATCCTCTCTCCCTATGCATTTGGATTTTAATATGTATTTGGGTATCCTAGATACATGCATCTATTGTGATTCACATATATCTAGGATACATAGATTGTTTAGCTCGCCTCCCTCCTATCTCGCTCTCACCTCTCTCCTTCTCTCACTCACCTCTCTCCCTATTTCAGTGTATTTGTATCTAGTAGCAATTAAAAATACATGTATCTAAGTAGATTTGACTTGAAATATGATATGACATTATTAAGTAGTGAGACAATATACAATTATTTCAAACTATAAGAAGACTTAGTAAATTTAATTGAAATATTTGAATAATTAGATAGTTTTGCAATAGAATAAACATTAACAATGCAAGAACACAATCAATTTATGTATAATAATCAAGATATGTATAATACATAGATATACTCTTCTAACTTGACCTTGACCTCATGTGATATTTTATGCCTTTCAATTTTAGGTGACGTGCATAAATAGACACTTAAATAATTATATAAAATTGAACAAGTAGACAACACATTTTAATGACAATTCGTGTAAAATATATTCAAACTTATTTATATTATGTCACTTATGATGTGTCTTGTCTACCTGTTTAACTTTATATAAATTTTAGTGTCTCCTTACCGAAATTAGCATATGTCTATCTCAATCGTCAATTCTCTCTCCGGGTTAAAAAAAAAACCAATCTATTAGAGATTATTACTTATAAGATGACACTTTCTTTTATATTATTCTTTAAAATTTATGAAAATTCAAAATCATCATATTAATGGCTTAGATTTAAAGTCCAACAATCTTCAAAGTTCACCTAATTATTAATACTTCTTTCTTTCATTGGGACTAGTTGCACTCATATCACAATCACAAAATTTTAACTTCTAGTAAAGTTCAAATAATTAATAAGAGCTGATTATTTTGAATGTTATTGTAGTTTCTTAGATTGTGAAAAGTCTAATACCTGGTTCTCACCAAATAAAAGAGTTTTCTCTAAAATTATGATTTCAATTTTCAATCTTGTGTGCAAAGACACAGTATGCTAGTTTTTGACTATATGTATATAGTATTCACAGTTTTTACTATGAATGGGAGTTACGTCCTGGAATAACGCTAAAATTATCTTCGTGTAATATATAGTTTACGGGCTGAACTATGACTTTCTTACTAATGATTATATATGTGTTTCAGGCTAGACCGTGTATATTACATATGTCATTTCGTGACTTTACGCGAATGTGGGATGCAATAGACTTCTTAATAAAATTATATATATAAAAAAATAACCACTCTATACTTGCAATTGGAGATACAAAAATAAGAAGAGAATAAAAAAAGTTGAAGATGAATATGAACAACTAAATTTCATGGACTATTTTGTCCTTCTTTTTTTCTTTTTTTTTTCTATTTTCTAAAAAGAATAAAGTATGTACACAAATATTATCCACTACTAAGCAATTTTAACTTTTTTTTCTATCCTAATTCCTAAAATGGATATGAAGATAATAAATTATTAGGTATACAAGGAGAATTCGTCCATGCCTTAGCATGAAATTTGAGAATTTCTTTAGCTCTTTCCTTAGCTTTACTTCCATAATCAACTTGATGCACCAAACAAAGCTTTGCCACCACACCCAAACTCAACATCTCTTGAACAACACTTGGTGTTGATGAAAACTTTGAGATTGAATGTAAGATCTTGATTGCTCTTTCACTCCCCACTTTAGAAACCCTAAGTATTTTCTTGGACACAATGGCTAATCCTCCGGGATGATTCAATAGCTCAGCTCTCCCTTCTGCGCTCTGACAAAGTTGATCCAACAAAATTAACATCAATTCACACGACCTTTTTTCAGATGAATCGAGTAGAAGATCTACCAAAACCCTAATTGCTCCTGCCTCTGCTGCTTTCACTCTGTTCCTCCCAAATGGACACGTGTTCACTAGCACTTGCAATGATGCTTTTGTAGCCTTTTGAGAGATCTCATCCCTCAAGACTTGAACCACTTGTATGAAGAATTCTTGCTTCAAACTCAAAAGTAGAGTTGGTGTGGATACTTCGAATATGTCTTTCATTAGCATAACCGCGTAAGCCCTAGACTCATAGCTCCCATGTTGTATGGCACGTGTCAAAGATTCAATGAATTCTCCATTGCCACTCATGATGAGTGACCTCAACCCTTGTTCGGATAATTTGAGTTGATAGAGGATGCTAAGCGCTTCGTCTTTAGTACTCATGAAACCCTCTTCTTCAAACACTTCATTCGAATTATTAATAATAAAAGCTAAGAACTCTGCTGCCCCCGCGGATTCCATGCAACGTTTGTTAGCATCATTCTCAGAAGCTATGGATCTAAGTCTCTTGAGAGATTTCATTTGCATCTTAGGCGATTTCGCTTCTTTTAGGAGCTTTATGATTTGTGGTTTGCTAACCGGAGGTTTTGGTGTAGGGAACCTTTCAATACCATGGGACGCATTGATAGTACACCACGATTGGATAAATCTCCGAAGAGTGACATTTGGGGTCAACTCTATGCATGTAAGAGACTGCTTCGTAGCCGGACAAGTGTTGTTCTTTGCCGAGAATATCCATTTTTCGATGTTTTCTCGATCATATGTTATTCCAGTCGAGATCGTGACTGGATCTTTCATCATCTCTAGAGAAATCGGACAAATAAAATAAGGAGGTACTTGGATTTCTTCCATTTGTATATTTTGGAAAATTTCAAGATTAATCAAAGAAGGAGAAATTAAGAACAAGAGAATATTTTTTTGTTATTTTGAGTAGATGAAGAAGTTTAAGCTTTTATGGTTATATATATATATATAAGTTGAGAATATTGGAAAGAGGTTTTTAAAGTCAAAATTAAACACGGCAAATTAAATAGGCCAAGTTACATGTATACGTAGGAAAAAATGTGAACACATTTTGACTTTTTCTATCTAATAAGAATAAAAGCAATAATAATAATAATCTATATTTCGTTTTATTTTATGTATTATAAACTCGTGTTTTATTAGTGTAAATAAAGACTGCCGACAAGACTTACTTTTAATTTTTTATTCACGTTATTAATTTGATTAAACATGAAATTTTAAAATATATTATATATTTAATTTATGTTATTATAAAAATAATGTTATCTTTAAGGTTAGATCATTTGAAATCACTATTAATTTGATGTCTCAGGTTCAAGTCTTGGGTATGAAAAAAATTCTATTGAAAGCTCCACCCCCAAAATGGAACCTGCAATGCATGATACATATTTAATCGGGGCTCCAATGCAGACACCATGTAAAATATATTTTTAATAAAAATTAATGCTGATGGAGGGTTTTGGTTATTGTTTAATTTTCTTTATCAACTGCAATTTATATTAGGAGGATTAAAAATTTGAAATTTATAGATTCGTACAATAAATATTTAATGAATTTTAATAAAAATAAAAGACTTGCACAAAGTTACTAATTCTTCACCATTTTGACCTTTACCAATTCTCTTGTCTTTTTATTTATTTCTTACGTATTATTATTATTGAGTAGTGAAAATTTGCATGAAATTTTCAATAGGTTATTTATAGTTCATGTTGCAGTTGGTAGTTAAGACCAGGTTTTAATTGAAATTTTCTTTTGAGTACTCAAAATTTCAAAGAAATTTTCAATAGGTTATTTTTATTTCATGATGCACTAGTTGGCAGTTAAGAATAGGTACTAATTGAAGCATTCCAATCAAGCTGTTTTTATTTTATTATAATCGTGGTATTCAAGCCAGTTTGCACGTATCTCGGTTAATTTTATAGAATACATATTATCTTCCATCAACATGTATGAAGTAATTTTGTTCACCAAAGTTAGAACATATGAAAACAAATCACATAATATTTTGTTTCTGCTGATATTTAATTTGATGAGACCTCATGATGCTTAACTCACTTTATTGATCATTAGGCAATACATTTGGGTGGCAATCAAACTTTTTTTAACGATGTAATATTTCTATTATTATAATAAAATGTTATTATAAAAAATAATTAATTTATAATAAAATATCATTATAGAGAGTGATTTGTTACAGAGAAATATATCTGTATATAGTTTAGCTTGAGGAATTTAACAAGGGTCAATAATATTGTGTACATTTTTTCTCTCGGAATATTGAGAAAAATACACTTATATTTAATATATATATATAATACAAACATTATTTTTCTTGAATGATGAATTTTTATGTGTATTATTATAAGTTGTTGTATTTGATTTGTATCTTATTATTTTGTTGTCTTATTACAAATTTGTCTCGAGTCCTATTAGAATAACTTCTCTATCACACCCTAACCCTAGGTGAGGCGAACAAGTACCATATGAACACATGCTTTACAAGTCACCTATGATGAGAAAGTAAACTATTACTATGCAAATATATTTACTAATGAGAAGCTTCATATACAACACATGTTGACTAGCTGAACTGATACATGTGACAAGTGAAACTATGAATTCAGATGATAGTTTTACAATGTCTACAAAGCCTCTACTGGAATCCATGTTTGTACCACTATGAAATAAGCATAGTAAAGACTCGGCAAAGTCCCGAATCAACCTGGAGCTCACCAACAACGATTGAGTATCATGTGCTTCAATTGGGGAGATATACTAGTTGAGTACCTGTACCTGCGGCATGAATGCAGCATCCCCAATAAGGGACATCGGTATGAAAGAATGTACTGAATGTGTAAGGCATAATACAACCATATTCAAAGTGAGAGCTCAAGTGAAACCAAATACCAATAGATAAGGATTACAAACCACCTTTGCTTATACTTGTGGAATCGTGTATGTTACATTCTTTTCTTTACTTTTCTTTGCATTATAATATTTATAAGACATATGATACAAATGACCAGCTGATCAGCAGTAGAAGAGGATGACCCATGCTAGGCATTTTAACCCCTGGAATGTTGTCCTCATAATTCCACAAATTGGGATCGGCCCATGCTAGACTTTTGCCCGTGAGCTGCCACCCTCTTATACTAATTAGGATCGGCCCATGCTAGGCTTTCGCCCCTGAGCTGCCACCCTTCTATACCAATTGGGATCGACCCATGCTAGGCATTTGCCCTTGAGCTGCCACCCATAATTATACATATTGCTTCACTTAGACTCTTTAATCTTTGAGATTATTGTTTTGACGTCCATAACTCTTTTGAGATTGTTGTTTTAGTGGTCATAATCATTGTTGAGATTTGGAACTATGGACCAGTAGTAGAAGACATAACATTTTGACATGGGAAACAATGACATGGGAAGCAAATGTGACATGAACGTGTAATACTTAGGAGCTTATATGACTCAGTAAGCATTTTGACATTTCAAATTGAAGAACATATCAAGTGAAGACATTTAACATTCAGCCAAGAGATTGGAACTCTATATAATAGCCAAATACTCACTAACTAATATCAAATACAAGGTATACGTGAACGTGAAACCAAGGGAGAACGTGGGTAGATTTAACTTTAGGACAGATACGTATTCCAAGTAAGTACATATAAAATGTACAATAGAGCAAGTAGGGATCTTGTGAGGTAACATTATAGTCTAACACAATGGGAGTAATAACCAATAAAGGGAACATATGAACAGGTGAAAAAATGACATATATATATAGATAATTGAAGCAAGTTGGCATGATATGGGAAAATTGTATATCCAAGATATAAACATATGTACCATGTGTAATCTAGGATCATTTTGATTTATACAAGGGAAATAGGTGCCAAGGGTACTTTGACGATGGAACAAGTTTAAACCTTGCATGATAATACTTGGTAGAGTAAGTACGTACATTTAGTAACAAACTCATATTAGAGTACTTACCTTACTGCTCTAGGGAGTAGGAACTGCAACTATGGATCAGTCACTACCAAGGGAGCTTAGAAAGCTTACTTTTTGTAGTGCAAGTGTTGGATTCATGCCAAAGAAATAGGAAATCGAATATCCTTACATACCTTGCTATACAATTCAATACGTATGACTTAAGCTCCTTCTCTTCAGATTACTAATCTACAATAAAATAAGTTGTAAGACTAGTATTAGTAGCTAATCAATCAATTTGAGCTACTTGATCTCACCCAAATAGTAACCAAGCAATAGGCATGCAATTTATCTAGCCAGTGTTTTCTTTCCTTCCCTTTCCCTTTAATCGTGTCTATATATCGTACAACCTTCGTATCAGATCCTCCCCAAAACTCCCTGCAATATTTAAGTCATTTAATGTCTCCATAACTTTCTCTCACATCCAGTCACATCCCTTATCATAACATACATAAAGCAATCCTTAAACATAATAATGTAACAGAAGCAATATGAATAATGGTTTCTGATCACCAACACTTGAAAAGCTAACATTACTTTTAAAGTGCTCAAACAAGCTCATTACTGAATTTAAAGAGGACTCCCCTCCATGACTGTCCCAACATGCACTAATCACCAGAACAACCTCCCCAATATTACACCATGTAAAAGTAACAATTTCCAACTCACTAACACATACCAAGTGTCCTAATTTACTCAAGCACAAGAGGGAGAAAATTGCAGTAGCTTATCTTGCTGGACAGAACTACCACTTACTAAGACTTGGATTCTTCAAGGTAAAAGGTTGCCTTAAATTATACCTTCCAATAGCTTGAACTCCCTCATGTTCAAGAACCCTAATGGTATTTAATTGTTGTTGTATGAAGCTAAGATAGAGAAGAGAGAGCTCTAGAAATCAGATTTTTTTGTCAAAGTAAAAATGGTTAGAAAAAGTGATATCTATCCCTTTTAAAGGGACCTGCTTTGGCCGACTTTCTCGCTCATTTTGGGCCATAATTTGTCAAATAGGTGACCCACCTACTTGGACTTTTCACTTGGGCCTTTTGCCACATTTCTTGTACTTCATTTGCAGCCAACATGTGTCTTTAATTTAGGCCAGACATTTAAGTAGGTGATGCACCTACTTTTACATTCAAATTATTTCTTGTGGGCTTGGAAAAATTGGGCCTTGGCTGTCCATTTTCCCCTTATTCTTCTAATCAACTTGGGCCAGATTGATGCAAGTAGGTGGTAGTGCACTTGGCCCAATAACATGATCGAAAGAGTCTTAGTAGGTGATGCACCTACTTGGTCCTTTGGGCTAGTCAATAAGTCAAAGTAGGTGATGCACCTACTAGCTTAGTGTAGTCAATCAAGCACCTCAATATCTTATTCTATTTATCGACGACCTTAATACCTTTAATTTAACTTAAAACTTATATACACTATGTCAATTTAAACTTTAGACTCAAATACCACCTTATGATCTCAAGTTTAAATACTTCCATCGACGTCAACTTAATCGGGTCGCATCAAAATTTATGGGCAGTTCACTTTAAACCTATTCTATTGTCACTAGTTGCATAGGAAACCGAGTCCATAACTATACCACACGAAAATTTATAAGCGTCATATAAATAGAACTAGTACACATAGAATATGGGGTGTTACATTCTCTATCCCTTAAAGATAGACTAATTATGTATATCATGTTCTATCTTGTCTTTTTCAAATATCACTTGTAGGATTACATTAGGTATGTTATTGTTATTGATTTTCAAAAGTAATTGTCTCAAATCATTCAACATTTTAGAAGTTCAAGATAAAATTAATTAATTTTTTTCTTATTTTACTCGTGATAGTTTTTTTTTTTTTTTAAAGATAATCAAATAAAACTTATTATGGGGTTTTATTCAATGAATAGAAAGACTATATCACAAGATATAAATAAAAGTAAAATAATCAAATTTCTTATAGTTATTATCTTTTCAAAAATTGCGTAAAAAATACAATAAATAATTTAAGACGGAGAAGTATTAACTTACAAGTTGATCCTAACAAACACTTGAGTTTGACAGATAGCCATCCTTTTCTAAAATAGCTACAAAAGAAATGGTACAAGTTGAAATGAGCTCATAGTATATACTATTGAATTTCCAAGTCAAATTATCCAATTTAATTAATGATGAATTCAATAAATTAGAAAAGTCAACTAAGTTCACACAAATTTACATTTATTTTTCAAAAGTCGTTTGGAGAATTCATGGATCATCAAAATAAGTGGCTAAATTTTAAAGTCCAATTAATTAGAATATTCAAAGCTTAACCACTTGATGCTTCCTTCTTTCAATTGACGGACTTGTTGCACTCATGTCCACAAATTTTCAAAATATTATCGAAATTAATAGTTGTTGAAAAATATGTCACGCCCCGAGCCTACATCCTAGGCGGAACTGGCACTCGAAGACCATCGCTGGTCCCAAACGAACCCTTGGCCTGGCTTTCTGAACTCAGCGGAAGAATTTCTCAACATAATAAGTTTAAACAATAACTTAAGGAAATAACATCTTAGCCAAAATGGCAACTTAGTCTTTAAACAACAACTGAATGAATAATGTAAAAACTACTGAACTACTAACTATCTAACTATCCATGAAGCCTCTAAAATACTGAGATGGATGTTGGGACAAACCCCACAACATCCTAATAAATGAAAGACTGAAAGTGAATAAAAAGAGTCCTCCGGAACACAAAGAGGCTCACCACTGACTCTGAGCTGCTCAACTGGATCACCGAGGAGCTGGATGCTGATCCTGGTTACCTGAATCTGCATCATAAGACGATGCAGGCCAACTGGTATTAGTACATTGAATGTACGAGTATGCGAGTTGAAATGCTAAGCAACATAGGCTAGCAGGAAATCTGAAAGAAACTGAATAACTTACCTGAATCAACTCAACTCAACCTGACTGACTCATTTCAATATAAAGCAATTTAAAACAAGCGCAATATAAAGAAAAGATGTTTAAAAACATGCTATAAACTCTATATGTATGCAAAGATACTATAAATCTGAGATGTATGTAGAAATACAAATGAACTGATGTATATAAAAGTACAATAACTGTTGTGGGAGTTTCTCTAACTGACAACCATTACATAAGAGTTATATATAGTGATGATATAACGATCAACCTCACGTTGCCAGAGCATCCTATACCCGGCCAAAAGTATAGGACCTGAACTGCCTAATGGATCCACTAGTCTAATTTGAAAAGGATTCATCTAAAAAGTATAAACCTCTTCTACACATAGTGGCTACATGGTTCTATGGGGGTTGTGGGTTCTTTGAATGCCCCCCCCCCCCAATTCGGTGCTCGATAGACTACCAAAAATGTACTGGCTCTTATGTTTTTAAAATATATTTCTTTCTGGTAATTTGAGACTAGTGCTCAAAAGTTAGCTCAAAGGCTATCTTGGAATTCTCAGTTTCCCCTGCTTGCTTCATTTAGAAAGCCATTATTACTTTCTGAAAACTAGCCCAAAGGCATCTTTGGAAATCTCAGTTTCCGATCTCGTTTAAATGTGAAAACATTTCTTTAAAACTTCTTTAGGAATACATAGTCCCCATATATCTCTTTGAAGAAAGAACTTCAAACCATAACTTTACTCTTTGCTTAACTTCAAAACTTAGGTCTTAAAAAGACGATAAAACATTGTTAAAAACCCTTGGAAACTTTAAGAAGCTTTGCTTTGACTTGCTTCTTAACTTCTAGACTTGACTCTTAACTTCTTTAACTTTGAACTTAACTTTCCTTGAATTGAATTATGGATTCAAGGTTCATGATCTCATGTTCATGGTGTTTACATGTACTTTAGAGTGTTGAAATTGACTAGGAAACATAGGTACATCACTTAGGAACAAGTACGAGAAGGTGAGGAACGAATGGTGAGAACTGGCGTCCCTGGCGCTCTGAGAGGCGCGGGGTGCCAGCCCTTTAACTTCAGAGGGCTGCCTGTGGCGCTCTGGCTAGCGTGACGCGCCAGAGGCCAAAGTTTAGAGGAACTTTTGTGGCGCTCTGGCAGGCGCGGCGCCCTAAGCCCTTGCCCAGAAAATCCCCTACTTTTCTTCTTCGTTTTTCATCTCTAAACCCTCTAAACTTCAGTGGTCCTTTCCCCAAACACTTAGGATCATTTATAGCCTCAATACATGATAGATTTAACTCGAAAGACAACCCGGAAACACTAATCAAATCAACACTAGGCATTTAACAATCAACCCACAAGAATTCAACAATGTTCTTCAAGAACTTCACTTTCTTAACATTCAAACAACTCCAATTTCGCTGAATTGAAACAAGTTAGTGTGTGGGTGAACTAACCCAACACGAAAGAAATCTCACATACCTTAATAGGGATCACCCCCGATGAATTCCACTCGCAAATCTTGAACGTTCTGGGCGATTTCTTGATTTCTCTCCTCTTTTCTCTTCTATCTTCTCCTCTCCAAGCCCTAGCGTAAAATCTAATTTTTTTAAAACTGAATAAAGTCTTGTTTTACCCCAATTAATTCCTAAAAACGAAATAGGCAAATTAGGTAAGGAAAAGACTAGTTTACCCCTCTCAAATCCGGATTTGGACTTTCCTTAATCCAATAACCCAACTTCCAAAGGGCATAACTTACTCATACAAACTCGGAATCGCGCAAACTCGGCGGCGTTGGAAAGATTATTCCAAGAGGTTTCCAACAATATCCAGATCTGCTCCTAACTCATCTTGAGCTAGGTGTTATGGCCGTTTGAAAAATGCCAAAACTCACTTCTTAACTTGGACAAAAATTTCCAGATTTTCTTATCCTTTCCAAAAATCAATATTTTCATATTTTAAACTCTTTATAGTCGTTTCTAGGTGCTAGATGTTACAAAATATTAAAAAAAATTGAAGTTTGTAGCACTATCAAAATTAATAGTTATTGGAAAATATTTAAATATCATGGAAATTCTCTAAGCTTGAAGTATTATCGAAATTAATATTTATTGAAAATATTGAAAAATCATGGAAATTCTTGAAGCTTAAAGAATTATCGAAATTAATTGTTGTTCGAAAACCACAGAAATTTTCGAAGCTATTGAGGCATGCCTATTGACATTGTACTTCAGAATATTTCACCGGATTTAAGTGTATCGCCAGAATTCAACAAGCTCTTCTAATATAAAATTAAATTAGAAACTCTAAAAATTACAATTTTTTTTAAAAGTGGATATCCCAACAAAAAAAAAAGAAGAATCAGATTATTTTTTTTAATGTTCTTTACTGTAAAAGAAAAAACATTATTCTCAGGATATATATATATATATATATATATATATATATATATATATAT
>JAJOOB010028737.1:0-12980 GCA_029582485.1 Solanum tarapatanum | reverse complement strand
ATATAAAATGTGTATATGATGGAATAAAAATGATATTTTTCTATACAAACTTAACATGTCATGTTAAATACTTGAACTATAAGAAAAAATTAAAGAAAGAACTGCATTTTACTGTTCTCATATCCTATATACTTTTGTCACTTTTTATTTCCTCAAACTTTGGTGAAAGTACTATGTCGCGTAATCAGCAGAGAAATAGTGAGGAATGCAGCTAGTTTTTATAGTCTGAGGTTCATTGTTTTGGCTCATTCAACGTCTTACCACTACAAATAAAATGCTCAATTTATGGGGGTTATTTTGTTAATTTGAGGCAGTTTTTGACCTTCACAATGAGAATCGTGGTGGTTTTTAAAAACGCTATAATTATCTCTGCCACGAGCATATTTGTGGCGATTTTAAGAAACCTCCATGACGATTGCTGTAAAATTACTTTTTAATTTGTGGAGGTCAAACGCTATATGTTTGCATGGGTTTAAAATTTCCATGAAATGATATAAATTTTCACAAAATCTAATTTGTGGAGGTTTGTGACCACCAAAAATTGTTATATTTCTATAAAAAAAAATTAATTTACATCAAGCCTTTGTAATAATACATATAAATACTTTCTAAATATTTAATGTAAATCATAATTCAGTTTACAAATCTGTAATAAAAACTCATGTATAGCAACTTGAGTGTTACAACTTATAATCTAAAATTGTTCCATATCAAATAAATATTAAAAAGAATTACTATGCAGTTATTTTGTAAGTTGTGTTGCCAAGTTTAGGTCATAATACATATATTGGATTCTAAACTTGGCTTCAAATTTTAACTTTGACCTCCAACTTTCATAGTGAACAAACAGACACTTTAACTATCCAATTTTTTAATAAATAAACATGCGAGTCCTAGCTGGCAAAGCACGTGATGTGAACTTATTTTGCGCGCGTTAGGAGTAATTTTTGAGGCCCACAACAGTAAAAAAAAATGCTGAAATGACAACTCTACCCTTAATGAATCCCTTTTATATATATCTTTATATTTCCAAATCAAAATTTCATTTTTTTTCCTTCTAAACAAACCAAGATTTTTTCCTCTCTTTAGAACGATTTATGCTCATCTTTAGTGCAAATGGCTTCTCTCATTGTGGAAAAAGAGCTATAATGAAGATTTCTTGGTCAGCAAACAATCCAGGTCGTTGGTTTCTTGAATGTGAAGATGGTCGGGTATGGTTCCAATTAAGACATCTTTTTTTTTGTTTAAATTTTAGTTCTCAGGATTCAATTTTGATAGTGAATTTATTCTTCTTAAACAGGTTGGATGCAAGTTTTTTAGGTGGTGTGAACTTGATTATACTGAACACGCTAGAATTTCTATTTCGGGATTACAAAAGAGGATAAAAAAACATGATGAAGAAAAGGAAAATATTAGGAGGAATTAATTTTGATTCTTGTATATAAATTAAAATGAATTTTGATTTTTTTTTTAGTTCTAAAATCGACGTGTAAAATATTTAATTAGTTGGCAGCCATTGAGTGACTCACTAATACACGTTGGAGCGTTTGCATTTCACTCTCTTTGGCTGCAAAAATCGCGTGTTTATTTATTTAAAAGTTGCATAGTTAAAGTGTCTGTTTGTGCACTATGAAAGTTAGAGGTCAAAGTTAAAATTTGAAGCCAAGTTTAGGGTCCAATATATGTATTATGCCTTTTTTTTTATGTGTTTTCTCTAACAAAAAACTACAAGTAGGAAGGGTATATATACACATTCTCATTATCTATATCACTCTATTTGGCCTCAACATAGGCACATATAATTATGTTTTAATTTCTCTTTTATTGTATCAATTGAAAATTTAAACTTACAAAATCATTATTTAACACATGTCAAAAATTTATGTATCACATTTACACTAGAAATCTACACAATAGAGTGAAAATCGAATTAAAATATCTAAATATATTATCTGAAAATTAAATTATTACTATGTTTTTAAGAAAATGACCTTGGAGTAATTTGAACTTGAAGCTCATAATTTCCCAAGCTCTGTTGCTCTTGTTGAATTCTCTTTGCACTATTCTCCACACGAGAGTTGCATTGGTCTATTTTGATCAATTTTAGAGTCATTATATCTCCAATACTCTCCGGAATCTCCTCCAGTTGAATAATCCAATCCAGTATTAGTTGCTCAAGCATCGGAAAATTATCACTACCAGCTGCTTCCCACCTTAACAGATCATAGAACGCATACAGTTCTAGATATTTTAATTTGTGGAACACAACATCTTCATCTACTTTCCAATCTTTTCCATCAATTGCACGTTCCAATTTGAGCACCTCAAAATTCGGTAAATTAGCCAGCAATTTCATAACTTCCCATGGTATAAAAGTACGTATTAATATCAATTTCTTGATATTAGGACTTAATTTCTTGATTTTACAAGGCAAAATATCTCCAGAGAAAAGGCTCAGGTCAACAGTCTTCATCATTATGAATAGCGTCTCCAGCTCCTCTAGAAGAATTAGAGAATCAAGAATTGCAGGCCACTCAGAATTCTCTGAAGGGAGTTCTTCTTATGATTTCCGCAACAAAATGAGACTTACGGAGATGAAGTGATTGCAAGTTATTGAGAAACAAAGGTTGCTCTCCAATACTACTATCATTTTCTGCCTCAAGAGGATTAGATAAATATAGGTGTGAATTAATAGCCAAATGTCTTAGCTCTGACATTCTCCTGATATCTACTTGCTGCTGCAAGTCTTCCTTCACAAATTTTTTAAGAATTATGGTCTGTAGATTTCTTAATTTGGCTAGTGAAAGAGCTTCATCAATTCTTGCAGCAACATATCTCAAATGTACAAGCTCAGGTATTACACTAGAGAAATCGTACCAGGGTACTGATAATACATCCAACATCTTAAACTTGGAGGATAAACTTGCTTCTCTTGAAGTTTAGACAGAACAATCACTCGCAGTTCATCATCTATGGCTTCTGAGACGTGGGAACATTCCCATTCATGATATGCACAACATTTTCAGCATGAATTTCACTTAGGCATAGTTGGCGAAGAAGATCATGAATTTTGCAACTTCTCATCCTTCCAGTAGGACTTTGTGTACCAGTCAAAACTAGACTTCTATCAATTAACTCTTCTACATACCTCTGCCACAACTTCTAACCTTTTATTGTTTCTTGCCTTTACGAATTGCTCAGCAATCCATAGCTTAATCAACTTGGAAACATTAATCTCTCTGTCTGCTGGAAAACCTCCAACATAGAGAAAACAAGCCTTCAAATATTGGGGCAAGTAATTGTAGCTCAAAGTAAGAATTGATTGGCACCGTTCGGACACCGTACCAAAGAATGAGTTCAGATTTTCCTCAACCTTCTTCCAGTTATCATGTGTTCGGTCCATTTACCCAAGAAGTCCAGCCATGACAACCACCGAGAGAGGTAATCCTTGACATTGTTGTACAATATGCTTTGCTATTTTTAAAAGTAAAGGAGGACAAGAATCTTTTTTGAATAATTTTTCGGTAAATAGATTCCAACTATCTTCTAGACTTAGAAAAGACTTACTATGAGGCGGAAAATCAGGGCAGTTGACATAGTAAGCAACATACTTGAGCCGAGTAGTTAATAGAATTCGGCTTTTATTGTCATCATTTGGAAATATTCTTCGCATTTGGTCCCAAGCCTCTGTGCTCCAAATATCATCTATGACAATTAGAAATCTCCTACCCTTAAGACCTCTATACACAATCTCCATTAGTTCATCATCACTTGTTTCTTGCTTGCTTCCAGTAATTGAAGAGACAAGTTCAAGAAGCATTTGTCTCTCATTGTATTCTTCAGAGATAGTGACCCATGCTTGTTTATCAAATCGAGAACGAATGTATGAATCATCATAAACTTTTCTGACAAGAGTTGTCTTTGTGAAAAATAAAGATGATGTTTTGGAAATACAAAAAATATTATAGATATTTAGTAGAACTTTCTAGAGTTTTATAGAGATATCTTTAGTATTTGTTGTATGTAAGAAAAGTCTAGATAGTCTAGAGAATTAGATATTTGTAGTTAGGAAAAAATTAGATAGTCTAGAGTTTTAGATATTTGAGGGAGATATTTGTAGAAGAGGTTAGAATAGTCTAGATTATTAGTATCTAGAATCATCCCTACACAACTATAAATAGGGGTGGCATTAGGCATTTGTAAGCAACCAAAAAGCAACCTAGGAACAAACCAAAATAAAAGAGTCTTCTTCTATAAACAAGTTCTCCTTTCTAGCTTCCTCTTCTTTAGTTGAATCTTCTGATCTTAGTTAACGATCTTGGGCTAGCAGAAGGGTTTTCCGGTTATACCTTTCTTCTGCTATTCTCTACATGGTATCAGAGCCATAACCATACGTTGATTTCTAGGTGTTATTTCAAGATCAGGCTAGAGGTAGATTCAACTGGTTTGTCTATATGGATTTTAGCGGTCGTGTTAATGGACTGGGGATGGAGTTGTTAAAACAGTCCAATTACAAGGTATAGAATCATACCTTGTGGGAGAGGATTTGTGGGATGTTATTGATGGGAGTAACACAAATCCTCCTGCTGACGGACCGGAAAATAGTAGCATATACAAGAAGTGGAAGTAGGTTAATGAGAAGGGGGAGTTCATTCTGAAGAGAACAATCTCCTCTGGTTTATTTGATCATATTATAAGGTGTAAATCAGCTCATGAAATATGGAGGACCCTTGATCGCTTGTTCAACAAGAAGAATGAAGCTCGAATGCAAATATTGGAGAATGAATTGGCTAACACCACTCAATGTAACCTTTCTATCGTCGAGTATTTTTTGAAGATTAAGAACTTATGTTCTTAGATATCTTTGTTGAATCCGGAAGAGACTATCTCTAAAGCACTAATGAGAAGAATTGTCATTTGTGGTTTGAAGCCTGAATATATTCCATTTGTGACGTTGATTCAAGGATGGGCTCAACAACCATCCTTGGAGGAATTTGAGAATTTGTTGACGTCACAAGAGTTACTAGCCAAACAGTTGGCTGGTGTATTTGTCAACGATATAGAAGGATATGCTCTTGTAGCCAACAAGAGGAACTTCAAAGGAAAAACAAGAGATGTGTCGCACACTCGATCCTTAGGTGGTTCTAGCTTGCCTGGAAAGAAGGAAGAGTTTTCTAACTATTATGGTAAAAAGCCTCTTAGATGTTATTGATGTGGTAATTTAGGACACATAAAAAGATATTGCTGAGCCAAGGAGAGCAATATGGCTCAAAAGGTTCCTGAAGAAGAAGAAAAATGGGAACAATGTTTAGTAGCTGAGGCTCGAGCAATAGATGCCAAGATTTCCATCAATCTTGAAGGAGATTGGATCGAGGATTTAGAATATAATATAGCCGATCACTTGGAGAAGCAAGAAGTTGATGTTGACGGCACGAAGCAAGAAATTTTTGAGGATGTTCTCAGTGGTGACAGGGTAGCTACTATTGAAGAAATCAAAGAAGAAGATCTTGAACAGGTAATATCTGAAACTACATGTGCTAAGTGGCGACCTTTACAAGGAAAGCATTGAGGGAGATGTATTGGAAGCGGCAGTATATGGTCAATCATCTGCAATATCAAGGGCAATTAATGACCCAGAGCAAATTCTGAAAGCAGATGGAGAAAGTAGAGATCAAATAGAGCAAGAAGCTTATATTGAAGTCTCAAAGACAAACGATATGATTTCTGAAGCTGCCAAAAAATCTATCGAGGAGATGATAAGAGAATATGACAGTGGATCCTATGTTGGTGTTGAGACTTCAAATGAAATTGATAGTGTTTCTCTGGATAATATAATTGTCGAGAATTTAAGAGAAAGGGGGAGTCTGAGAACTCAACAAGGAGATAATCTATATGGATCAACTAATGATGAAGAATTTTATCATTTGAAGAAGTAAGAGGAGTTTCACCAAGACGTGGCTCAAAGCTTCGTTTAAGTTCTTCCACAACAAGTGTGGGGTAGTTTCCAAAAAATCACTTTAAGGGGGGAGTGTGAAAAATAAAGATGATTTTTTGGAAATACAAAAAATATCATAGATATTTAGTAGAACTTTCTAGAGTTTTATAGAGATATCTTTAGTATTTGTTGTATCTATGAAAAGTCTAGATAGTCTAGAGAATTAGATATTTGTAGTTAGGAAAAATCTAGATAGTCTAGAGTTTTAGATATTTGAGGGAGATATTTGTAGAAGAGGTTAGAATAGTCTAGATTATTAGTATCTAGAATCATCCCTACACAACTATAAATAGGGGTGGCATTAGGCATTTGTAAGCAACCAAAAAGCAACCTAGGAACAAACCAAAATAAAAGAGTCTTCTTCTATAAACAAGTTCTCCTTTCTAGCTTCCTCTTCTTTTGGTTGAATCTTCTGATCTTAGTTAACGATCTTGGGCTAGCAGAAGGGTTTTCCGGTTATACCATTCTTCTACTATTCTCTACGGTCTTACCTATACCGCCCATACCAAAAATTGGTATGACAGTTAACTCATCTGTTTGGGAAATGAGGCGATCGAGTATGGTGTTCAAGTCATCCTCCATCCCAACAATAGCATTTTCCTCAATTATACTTTCTTCTAGTGAGGAGGGAGTTATTGCTAACTCTGCAGATTTGCTTCCATGGTTGTTAAACTTGATCAGCATTACCTCTTTGTTGAGAAAATAAACTTGTTGTTCCACTTTTAACAATTCTTCATAAAAGGATGTACAAGCCTTTTGTCGCTTGTCCTTGCGATCGGCTAGAATGATGCTTCTTAGCCTTGAATCAATTCTATCTTCTGCTTTGTATACTACATTTAAGATCCTCTTTTCGACAACCTTGAAATTGAAACTCAATAAATTAATTATTATTAAAAAAACTCATAATTAAGATCGGTATGATTTAGATAATTATAGTAGTGAATTACATACCTTAAGAGTTTCAATATCCTTTGTTGTATCGTCAAGGAAAACTTGCAGAGCAGAAAGATTTTGATAGAGAGATTGAACATGTTGTTGTATACAACTTAGACAAACCAAAGATTGATTAGGTTTCAAGAGTTGTTCCAATGTGTACACAAGTGAATAAAGATTTCTCTTTGTTTGCTAGAATGACTAAATGATAGAGAATTGCAGATTTAAACTCTCTGCTATGTTATTCTTATTTCTTATGCTAAGAGATTTTGTCCACATGATTTACTTTTCTTTATCACCACCTTTTTCTAAATGGGGGACAAAGACATAGGATACTCACCCTCTATCATTTGTATATGTCTTGATTAAAAGAGAGCGTGAAAGAACTACTTCATCCCTACTACACGTACTCTTAAATCTTGTTACTAAAAATATAGTAAACAGTAAATAGTAGAAGTTACAATACACAAATTTATCGTACAAAACTCCTTGTTCAAAAAAGTAAATAGTCCAACAGCATAGCTCTGATGCACTGCTTTACCATCTTGCAATACATGGTAGTTTGAGCTAGTTTCACACTATTCTCCCACTTAAAGGAGAAACGTATTGTCACAATCCAAAAATGAACGTGATGTCACTCGTCTATTCCACCAAGATAAGTCAGCCTCAAACCCAACAACACGAAAGAAATATGGAAAGTAAAACAAGAATAATATAAGAGCAGAAAACTTAGTTATTCTAATAAAACCCCAAAACCTAATTATTATGTGTACAAGTCACTAATGTAAATATAGAATTGAAAGATAAGTACATGTCTCAATGTATTTGTTTCTCAAATAGAACAAAACATAAAGTAAGAAACAAGAGGGTCCGTCGGGATGACAAGCAACTACCACTCAACGTATCATCAGATGTAACTAGAAGAAAATCAATCACACGGATTCGGGCTCAAAACCTACACAAGCGTAGAAGCAAGGAGTGAGTATCAAACAACACAATACTCAACAAGTAACCTATTAAACAAAGCAAAACTAGCTATAATACAAGTACCCAGAGGCGAAGCCATGATGATGAGTTTGAGGGATCTAAATTTTAAGACATAAGAGAAAAATATTGCAACACTAGTGTGGAAAGTTAATATACATATATTTTTATTTATTTTTCTGATACAAATACATGGTTTACGGAAAAGCTAGTGGGTTCGTCCGAACCCATGAAACCCCCACCTAGCTCCGCCTCTACTAGTACCCCTTTCTGTTAGCCTCATAAAATCGATTGATTTTAATAATGAAACACTTAACAAATATGTGATAAATTGCAGGTCGAGAATTCAAAAAGGAAAGAAGTCGGGCATACAAAACCCAAGCATTATCAAGAAGGAAAGGAATAATTTGTAATCACTGAAGTAATGCAAGGAAAGAAGATTATCAATCCAGGGATACATAATCAATTCAAGACAACCACAATCCTAACATATGACTAGGATAAATCAAAGATAGATCAACGGATTAGCCAAGATTCAAGATTTCAAGAAGGTCATCAGGAGAAAGAAGATTTGTTCATGCACATTTCTCATATGGACATGAATCAACAAATCAACCGAAATCAAGGATTCAATCAAGATCCTTGGTTTAAAACACCCTTGAATTTTCCTTAAAAGAGTAGTCATCATATCTATATAAACCTCTCATAGCCTTGGTTTTGAAGTACGCACTTCACTTGAACTTGTTCTATAATCTTTTATTGTCTCTCATAAAGCTTTGTATTCTCGTGAGCGTACAATTGAAAAAGAAAAGAGAGAGAAAAATCTGAGTGTATGTACAGCAGACAGGTTTCTTAGTCAACGCAGTAGATGAAATAGAGCACATATACCCTTGGATCATTTTTTACATAAAAAAAATGGAAAAGGGTCAAAATTGCCCCTAAACTATGCGAAATAGACTACTTATACCCTTCGTTACATTTTGGGATAAAAAATGCCCCTACCGTTATCCTAAGAGACCACAAATACCCTCAAGAGTTAACACCCCAAATTTTTATTGACGTGGCAAGCCACATGGGACTAATCCTTCCACCTAAGCTTTGCCAACTAGGATTCGCTACAAAAGAACTAGACCTTTAGCGGTGACAACCGTCGCCACAAAAGCCCAGAATATCGTCACTAAAGGTTTTTTAACATTAAATTCTATTTTTTGTTTTTTCTTCATTGTTTTTAAAAAACCAAAAATGATATCGATTAAGGAGGAGTTTGAAGACACTGTATGCTTTATTTTTATGTCATATGTAAATGTATAAAATGTACAATGATGCATTATATAGTAGGAGATTTGAATCGAGAAGTAATTTTGATGATTTTCGTAATAATATTGGATGTTTTTTAATATTGATAGTGCAAGTTATTTATTTTAGAAAATTAGGTTGCAATCGAAAATTAATTATCATATTTTTTTGTTGAATAAATAGGTTTTACTAGCGAATGGTTGTTGCAGCCTTAGTCGCCACTAAAAATCACTCATAACCTTTAGTGGCAGTGGTTAAGCAAACTTATACTACTTAATTATTCATCATAGCTATAGTTTGCTATAATTACCACTCGCGACTAACATTATACAATAATTACGTGGGCCGACTCCGAGTTTATATAATTAGTCACGTTTGTATATGTATAACTCGCCAGAATATACAAATACATATGTAATATAATTAAGTATATACAATTATCTAACTGATATACATATACAATTCACCTCTCTCCCACTCTCTTCCCTCTCTCACTCGCTTCTTTCATCCTTCTCCCAATCTCACTCACCTCTCTCCTCCCTCTCCCAATCTCGCTTGCCATATATACAAATGCATATGTATAATATACAATTATCTAACTGATATACATATACAATTCACCTCTCTCCTACTCTCTGCCCTCTCTCGCTCTCCTCTCTCCTCTTTCTGTCATGCCCCGAGCCTACACCCTGGGCGTGGCCGGCACTCGAAGACCATTGCTGGCCCCCAAGCGAACCCTTGGTCTGGCTTTCTTAACTCAGCGGAAACTTAACTTAACAGCATAACTCAATGTAATGCAAGGTTATAAAACAACCCAACTGATAAAATTTGGCCAAAAAGGCAACTCGAGTCTCAAAATAGAATATTATATATATACATAGATGAGAGACTCAAAACTAACTGACTGACTGTCTATGAAGCCTCTATAATACTGAGATGGACATTGGGACAGACCCTACAACATCCTAATAATACAAAACTAAGAGAACAAAATAATCGAGTCCTCCGAAAAGCAAGGAGGCTCACCACTGACTCTGGAGTGCTCAACTGGATCAACGGCGTACTGGATGTTGATCTTGGGTACCTGCGTTTGCATCATAATAAGATGCAGGCCAACTAGCATCAGTACATGGAATGTACGAGTATGCGAGCTGGGAAGCTAAACCACAACTTAAGCTTGGAAAGAGTGCAAGAGAACACTTACCTTGGCTCTGTTCGACTCATGAATAACTGAACTCAATATATAAAGCAATAAGACACATTCAATATATAAAACTTGTAAAACAGTGTAAACAACTTAGCTCGTTAATGATAAAACAATAACAAACTCAACTTTACTTATATAAAAGTATATAACTTTTGTGGGAGATTCTTTAACCGACAACCACCACTATGATCCCTAGTGGGGATACAACGTTTTACCTCACGTTACCCAAGGACCATCATATACCTTGCTGTGATATAGGACCTTACTTTAACTTAGTGGATCCACTAGCATAATCTTACGTGATCATCTAAAAAGAATGACCCGTCAAGTCCCATGTTGGCACATGGTTCTTATGGAGAGTTGAGTTATTATGAACTCGTGTCCCCAATTTGGTGCTCAATACTACTCCCAAAAATACTTTAGCTCATAAGTGTTTTAAACACATCTTTCTTTAGTTTGAGATAATTACTCAAAATCTAGCCCGAAGGCTCACTTGGAATCAATGTTCCCTTTTACTTGAAAACCAGCCCAAAGGCCCTTTTTGGAAATCATTATTCCTTTCTTACTCAAATGTGAAAACATTTATAAACTTCTGTGGGAATACTTAATTCCCTAATAGCTTTTGAAAAATGAACTCAACTTTAAACTCTTGACTTAACTTGAAACTTGAGACTATTTACTTAGCTTGAAACTCTTTACTCTTTACTTGACTTGAAACTTGAGCCTTAAAATGAAGTTAAAACGTTCAATAAAGACTCTTGAAAAAACTTTGAGAACTTGCTTTGACTTACTTCTTAACTTCTAGACTTGACTTCTAACTTCACTTGACTTTGATCCGAACTCGCCTTGAATTGGATTATGGATTCAAGGTATATGATCACACGTTTACGGATGAGTTCTTGACGCTTAGACGTACTTTGGAATGTTGGAAACAACTATGGAACATAGGTACAATACCATGGAACATGCATGAGAAAGTGGGGAAAGAATGGGAAAGGTTGGAACCCTTGGCACTCTGAGAGGCGCGGGGCGCCAGACCCCAAAGTTCATAAGGGGCCTGCTGGCACTCTGCTAGGCGCGCTGCCCCAAGGGATGGACTTCAGAGTCCCTTTTGGGGTGCGCTGGCAGGCGCGACGCGCCACCCTTTTTCCCCGAAAATTCGACTTTTCTTCCTCCTTTGTCCAACTCTAAACCACCCCAACTTCAAGGGTTTCAACTCCAAACACTAAGGATCTTAAAAGTCCCTCAACATACAAGAGATTCAACTCACAAAACACCACCAAAAACATGTACTAAACCAACAAGAACTTCAACAACAACACAACCAACAATATCAACAACACAACCACAACTTCAACAACACAACAAACTCCTTTCTTTCAAAATTTAAAACAATTTTGGTGTGTGGGGGAAAGAACCAACCCCACACTATGATCTCACATACCTAGTAGGGATCACCCCCGACGATATCCACGACGATCTTTCACGAATCCTTGCTTGATCTTCTCTTTCTCCTCTTCTTCTCCTCTTCTTTCTCTCTTCTCTCCCAAGCCCTAGCTCTCACTCTTTTTAAAAATGGGACAAACTGATCAAAATATCAGTCTAACACACTAATATAACCAAAAGAATTGGTTAGGGAAAAGACCAAAATACCCTTAAAATATCCGGACGGATTTTCCTGCCAACTGCCCAACTTCCAAAGGGGATAACTCACTCATACGAACTCTGAATCGAGCAAACTCAGCGGCATTGGAAAGATCATTCTACGAGCTTCGCAAACATAACTGGAACTACACCTAACTCATCCTGAGCTAGGAGTTATGACTTCTCAAAGTTTGCCAAAAACTCGTTTTTTTCCCATACTTGGCCAAAAGTTTTTCCAGATTTTTGAATTCCTTCCAAAAATGATAAATTCCAATTCTAAGCCTCTTCATAGTTATTTCAAATTGTCGGATGTTACACTTTCTCCCAGTCTCGCTCGCCTCCCTCCTCCCTATAACATGTAGCTACGAATTGCAATTATCAAACTATAACTATGGAGAGTAATTAGGCTATTTTTGAGTAGCTATATGTGAAAATTCCTCTTTCTTTATTTATGGCTCTAATTTATTCTATTTTATTTTATTTTATTTGAATTTATGAAGTTCTTTTTTTTTAGTTAAGGTTAGTGGGTCCAGGTCCCACTGACTATTTATTAAATAGTCAAAACAAACTAACAACAAAAAAAGTTCTGTACAAAATGTTATATAAATTGAAGTAAAAACAAAAGAAACAAAAGTGTAATAACCCCTTTTTTTTAATGACGGATTAATTGGTAAATTGTTTGACCAAACTTACCCCATAAAAGCAAAATAATAACAAACATATACCCCTTTACATTCATACCCCACTAAATAATTACACTATATACTCCCTTACTAATTTCGCATAACTGATACTAAATCAGTATCATATGTTGTTTTGCTTGTTAAGAAATTATCCATTAGTCAATGATACTATAAGAGTATATATATACTCTTGTAGTATCATCGACTAATGAGTAATTTTTGAACAAGAAACCTTAAT
>JAJOOB010028736.1:0-12510 GCA_029582485.1 Solanum tarapatanum | reverse complement strand
TATTTTTAATAATATAAATAATTAATATGAGATGGAAAAACAATATAAAAATGTAATAAATAGAATGAGTCAAGCAAAATTTTTTGAATTTCATATTTTTCATGAATAAAGTTATTTAAGTATGAAAGTATAAAATTTGGAACAATTATTTTATAAAAGAAACCAAAGGAAAAAAAAGAGTAAATGAAGTAAGAAAGGGAAAAAACGTTAAAAGGAAGAGAGAGAACGAGGAGTGTCCCATTTTTCTGAAAGTGATCCACTTGGCAAAATATAAATGGACCTCATACAATTTTTGTTTGCCACATCATACTTGTGCCTCATCCATGATAAAATTTTTCGTCCCTAATTATTTGTCCTTTTGAATAGGTACACCAAGTAAGAAAATAATGATTGACATAGTGAGTTTACTATTTTACCTTTATTAATTATGAAGTGAATGACTTAAAAATTTAAGATTTTCAAAAATTTCTATCTTTTTCAAAGTAATTAATTGAAGGTAAAATAGATTTAAAAAAATTGATCTTTTTTGATTTGTCAAATGAACAAGTAAAAATGAAAAATTGAACAAGAAATTAGGGACAGTACATGGAAAAGGCTCTGAACCTTCTCCAAACTTCTATTTTCCTTTATCTTCAATAATGTATATTCTTGTAATGGCTCATTGCCTTGACGTTTTGGCAAAAAAATAAAATAAAATTAACAAGATCGATTTTAATTCAATTATCTTTGAGTTTTTAAATAAATTTTACTGTTAATTGATGTCTGATAATTTCACCACACATTTTAATCTCATTACTTCAGTATTTGTCGTTTGGAAGAGGATTTGAGAAGAAACGAAGTGGAATCGGACAAAAGAAAAAAAAAATTGGAGGACAGAAAACTGGTGATTTTTTTTTTTTTTCTGATGTTATTAAATTCACAATTGCGAATGTGGCTCGCAACGGGGAGAAGCGTAAGCAAAATCAAAAATTTACAATTGCAAATCAAGACTTGCAATTGCGAAATCAACGTGTAAAAGTAATACAACTATGAACCTCACAATTGTAAAAATTGGTGGAAAAACAGAAGTATCACAAATGCTAATCAAACTTTGTACACTGTTAAAATTCGAATAGAAATAAAATTTTACTTTTAATGATCACAAAATTTATATAAGGTGATCCAATAACTTGAAAAACATATCTTCGATATCCCTGGCATAGTTGTATACATTTGTAGCGTATTAGACGGCAAAATGGTAGAAAGAATACTACACAACCACAAATATTGATTGGATTATTCCCCCTCAGTACCATTATCAATCGTTACCAATTGTTATCATGATCAGTCACTATAATACTAACCACGTCTATCCTATAGTATTTATCAGCAGTTCAGCACCATCATTACTAACACTAACACCAATAATTATCCCTATTACCACAATTACTAAACATAAATATTTTGTTTTTTCAAACTTAAACAATAATTTTATTTTATTAAATTAATATATATTTTTAATATTTGATTGATTTGTTATTTAAAATTGTATATTTATCATGCTATAAATAAATAAACTATATATATTGAGGTTAAAATAACAAATAATCTTAATTAATTAAGTAATATTAAATTTAAAACAATGTTTAAATTATTTAAATAAATATATTAAGATGAAAACATTTTTTTTAATCTCATTATAAACAAATAAACTTTATTGTGAAGTGCAATGATTACAAAATAGGGTCATTATGTTATGGCAATTAAAAGTACAAGTGGAACGAAACTCCGCAGCCATTTCTTCCACTTTGTTGATGATCATTACCCAAATTAAATTCTACTTTTGTGAAAATTAATTGCATAATTAATTCTTTCATTATCATTAGCAGGATCACCACTCACCACTTCCAATGAGAAAGTTGAAGAGTTGCACAAAAGGAATCGAAAGGGACTTGCCAAAAAACTTATCTAAACTAACCAGTAATTAATCACCGATAAAATTAAAATCACTAGCATACCATCTTAGATTTTTATTCCTAAAGTAGTCGAGTGAACTATATGAATAATTTATAAGTATTTCACTAAAACTATTCTCATATTGTCATTAGTTTACTGTAATTTCATTTGATCTCTATTTGAAATTAATCTTAATTTACTCACTTGAAATGAAAGGCCTCAAGTCATCCGCCATCTCATTGGAGTTGTTAAATGCTCCTAACTTTGTGTTTACAGTTATTTTGTAAAATGAGAGACGTGCCGTTAACTGAGGGATCGTAAGTAGGGAAATTTCAATCAGTAATCAAGTTTTTTTTTTTTTTTGTAATTTATGACGTTTATTTTTATTGCTCTAGTATTTTAAAAATAGATTTTTATTGCTTAAAACTATACATCAAGTAATATGGATATGTGGCAAATACTTATATTAATCATTATTTTTTAAGAAATGTATAAAATTCAAAATAGACAAATAAAAGTGAATCTAGAAAATATATTTTATTTTCACAAAAGGAGTAATTCATTAGGTTATAAATTAGTCTCTTCATTCAATAATAGTTATCTACTATACTATTTTGGAATGTCTAACAATATTTATTCATTTTATGATATCAATGGATTACATTTAGTTCCTAATTTATCCTTATAATTAATTATAATCATTTCTCTATTACATTTTTCAAGACATTGTTCAAAAAGTGATATAGTAAAATTACCCTTTTTATTTATAGTTTCTAAAAAAGTGTGCAAAATCAATAGTTGACAAGTATAGTTAAACGGATCAAATATTAAATTGTAAATTAGCCATCAAGGAGTAGGAAAAATTATAGGGAATACGGAGAGAGGGGGGCCAAAATCAGTATAAAAGGGAGTGGGCAGCGAAAGAAGTAAGGTATTATCCTTGTCAAATTTTGCAAATTATAACCAACTACTCACCTTCACTCACTCTCTAACGAGACACCCAGAAATATAGAAATAAAGGTTTTTCTTAACGGCCCCCTTTCTGTCTTTGCTACAACGTCACGTAAAATACACCAATCTATTTATCTTTTCTCAAAAGTAAAGCTGCATTTCTAATTAGTTATATATAAATATTTTACTTTCTAGTTTCAATAGAGAAGAAGAAGATGATGGCGGTTAATGAACAAGTGAGAATAGTAATCAGAGAATTCAACGCGAACAAAGATTGCAGGCAAGTGGAAGAAGTAGAAAGAAGATGTGAAGTTGGTCCTAGTGGAAAACTCTCTCTTTTCACTGACCTTTTAGGTGATCCAATTTGTAGAGTTCGCCATTCCCCTGCTTATCTCATGCTGGTACATCTATTCACAATTTAAATTAAACTTTGAAATTATAATAGTAAGTAGTTTTGGTTTGTTGATTGTGTGATGATTAACAGGTGGCAGAGATAGTAGTGGGAGAAGAAAACAGGGGAATAGTAGGGATGATAAGAGGCTGTATCAAAAGCGTTACGTGTGGAAAGAGACTGTGGAGGAACAATCACGATTTCCCCAAATTGTCTCATCAACAACACCACCCTGTTTTCACTAAACTTGCCTATATTTTAGGCCTTCGTGTCTCTCCTCATCACCGGTAACTAATTTTCTTTCTATTGTTATTTTATATTTTTCAAGAAAGTATGTTTCACTTTTATTTTTTGTGACCAAATAATTGTTTAATATTTTACTAAATCAGACACATTCTAATGACCTCGTATTTTCTTTATATTATATTGTATGTATATATAATATTATATTATAGTTGGCTCTCTACCTATATTATATTATATTATATATATAGTAGAGTTGTTTACAACAAGTTTTTGAAAATGGTTCAAATTATACCACTAAAGTTCAATTTATTTGAATAATATAATTAGTGTCGTTTAACATAATGGACATACATAGCAAATTGGTGCATATAATAGTTGTACCTAGTGCACGTGCATGCTGATTATATAAATAGTTTCTCCGTTGCTTTTAATTTTTTCAAGTAAGTTATTTAAAAACATTAAACAAATTCTTGATGATCGTTTCAATTATAATTAGACACAATGCACAAAAATTAAACTGAACAAACAATAACAAATATGTGAATCATGTTTCCCTTTTTCAGGAGAAAGGGAATAGGGTTGAAATTGGTACGGAAGATGGAAGAATGGTTCAGAGAAAATGGCGCTGAATATTCATATATAGCTACTGAAAACGATAACCATGCTTCTGTGAAACTCTTCACACACATATGCGGTTACGCCAAGTTCCGCACTCCATCTATTCTGGTGCAACCCGTTTTCGCTCACCGGGTCAAAATCTCAAAAACCATAACTATCTTCAAACTCACCCCGACTGAAGCTGAAACTCTGTACCGCCATAAATTCTCCACCACAGAGTTCTTCCCAAAAGACATCGATTCAATTCTCAACAATAAACTCAATTTAGGTACTTTTGTAGCAGTTCCAAAGGGTACATTTTCATGTATCAACGAGTTCTTAACGAATCCGCCCGAATCATGGGCTGTACTCAGTGTGTGGAACTGTAAGGACGTGTTCAAACTCGAAGTTCGAGGCGCATCGAGGATGATGAAGGGTTTAGCTAAAACGACCCGTTTAATGGACCGGGCTTTTCCATGGCTTAAGGTTCCATCTGTACCCGAAGTTTTCAGGCCTTTTGGGCTTCATTTTATGTATGGGCTTGGTGGGGAAGGCCCATTATCCGTTAAGTTAACTAAGGCCCTTTGTAATTTGGCCCATAACTTAGCGGCTGAATCGGGTTGCGGAGTGGTGGTGACGGAAGTAGCAAGCTGCGAACCGCTTAAGTTAGGAATTCCTCACTGGAAAAAACTATCATGCGCCGAGGACTTATGGTGTATAAAACGATTAGGGGAAGACTACAGTGATGGGTCTGTGGGTGACTGGACTAAATCACGGCCTGGTCTTTCTATCTTTGTTGATCCCAGAGAATTTTAACTTTTTCGATTTTTCATATTTGGTGTTTGATATCTGCATTGAAGCTTGACTGATTAAAACTGTATATGGTCCCTATTTTGAGAAAGCACGGCATACTCATGGCTTGAAAAAGCAGCCTTCATCCACTACGATCACATGTGTTAGAGAATTTCAACTTTCAATGAATAATATATCTTGTCTTGTAGATTTGGGTAAATATAATTTTGAAGTCAACTTTTTTCCTTTTTGGGATTAACTTTGTTTTGTAGAAGATTTAGAGGTGAAAAGAAACAAAAAAAGAGATGGGGTACAACACTTTTTGATTGTTTGTTGTAAAGGGGTGTGTAAATATCACTTTGTTTCTAGATAATCTTCATATGTTATATTTGGCCATTTGGAATTAGATTGTGGTTGTAAAGGGGTTTGTAAATATCCCTTTCTCTCAAGATATATAATCTTCATATGTTATATTTGGCTATTTGGGATTCTAATCTCTTAGACTTTGCATTTACCTACTTCTGGATCTAAAAAATAAGTGCCGTAATTGATTGAAAGAGTATGTAACTATTTGCGAATCAATTCAGAATATATTTTATATATATATATATATATATTTTGATTCACAAATAGTTACATACTCTTTCAATCAATTACGGCACTTATATATATATATATATATATAACCACAAATAAAAACAAAAAAAATGTCTTAACCACAAATAAAAACAAAAAAAATGTCTTCTATTTTCATTTTTTTAAAATTTGTTCTATGCACTGATTCACACACAATAAAGTAATCGGTTAAATTTTATAATACTAACTTGATAAAACTAATAAACTAATCATATTTAAGCTTATTTTATTGATATGAATTGTGGTCGAATGGTTGAGATCTCCTCATTTTTAATAGGATTTTGGTTTGAGCTTCGAAATGGAAAAGAATTTATTGGAAGCGCAATTCCTTGGTAGAAATGAGTTCTTCAAAGCACAAATTATGATTAATTAGTGAGCTCCACGAAGATATTGGTGAGTTAGATCCATCCTTAACTTAATTTGACATGGTACCAAAGCTAGATCCATTTGATGTGGAGCTTCGTAATCATGGATAGTTTTAAAGATGAAATACCTTCATTCATTCTATGAATATGCACCTAATCAGATCAAATTACATAATCTCACATGAAAAAGGGTAATGAATGGAATAAACCCCAATCGATTAAGAACAAGAATCCTGAACTTCTTATTTTAACAATCGAACAAAAAAGATATTTAGTGCACAAGAGACAACCATTTCATTCTGTATAAATTTACCATAATAGAAAACAAGGGGCGACTCTACTATGTGGGTTTTTTACTTTGTTCAAAAGATGTTGGAACTGAATGCAAGTTGTGTCATGATATGTTTATCAACTCTTCATTCAGATATGATATGTCTGTTCTAACTACTTTGATTTGTCTTATATTGGTTTTTCTCTTAAACCACAGTAACACTCTTTGTTTTCTTGACACAACAACTTGAAAACGCAAAAGGAAATGGGGTATAGGGGGAGTTTATTCTTAAAATGGACACTTTTTAAATATAATAGATTAAAAGGGACCCTTTCTAAAAATATATATCAATACTGCCTTTGTATCTTCGTCAGTCACTCTCTAAATCAAAAAAAAAAATATCACACAAATTTTAAAGATAATTCACCCATTTTATTAACTCCTTACGTGAATAAGAAGAAGATAAGAAAGAATAGTTTGATATAAAGATGAAATCTTAGAGAAATGGTTACATTGAGATTATTAACGAAAGGTTGATTCATTTAAATCATTTTTAACGAAAAATTACATTTTGTTATATATATAATTGAAATTATTTTATATATACATAATATATGTTGAATTTTCTTTAACTTTTTCCTGTGCTAAATTATAGTATATTACATTAAAAATATTGAATTCAAATAAACTCACGTACTTATTATAGCAATGGAAAGATAGTGATCAAAGATCTTTTGAAATTTCCACTAATTTATTTGTTGTGGTCTCCACTTGCTTAGGAGTTTGTCCTTACATTTTTGGAAAACACTCCTTTCATAAAATTACGAACTGATGTTTTATTCCACCACGACTTGTCTAATTATGCCAGTGGAACTCTCCACACAATACATCGTGGCTCATTTTTATTAAATAGTTACAGTTACTATATGCAATAATTGGATTTTTTTGGTCTTTTATGCTGTTACAGCTATAAAGACACGTGTAATTAAAGCTTAAGAATGTTTTTCACATGTAAAGGAAAATTTTAAGAGATAATACGGTTCATAAAATTATTTTACATAATTTTTAGTTAAGACACACAATATCATAATAAGTATCGTCTTAAAATTTCAATCATAACTCAAAAAAATTGCAAATTAAAGATATGATTATTATAGCAATATCTCAAGAGCAAACTGTAAAGTAATCTTCAAAATATTCTCCAATCAAATTTTGTCATGATTCATGATGTCTCACTTATTGATGATAGGTGATTACTAGATCAACCTCTAGACAAATTTTTAGAAGATTCTATTGTGTTGTTTGAGAGAAATCAGGAGACGAAACTTGACAAAATTCTTCTTTGTATAATAGTGTATAAAATTGTATATTATACCTTTTATAGTTTTGTATAATATTGTATATTAGGTGTATAATATTGTATACCAAATTTTTAAACATTTCTATTAGAAAAAATATGAAAGTTTTGTGTATTATTTTATACCAAATTATATTTTGTGCTAAAACTTATAATGTAGTTTTAAATTATATTTTTAAATATAAATTAGATAATTATAATTGTATGAAATTTTTCCCAATTTTCATAAAGAATATACTCTGTCCTCTTTGATATGCAAATGAATCATATTATATTGAAATAATATGAGAAAAAACATAAAGTGACACCTAAAGTCGTTTCGAATTTTCAAAAAGACTCTTAAATTATGAAAGCGTTCTATTACCCCCTAAACAAGCGTGAACTGATATTATTACATCATTTTTTTGTCCACCTGGCATAGAAAGTGTACGCACACTCTTAAAGAGCGTAAACAAACTAAAATAACGAATATAATTTTATTTTTACAAGTATTTTGCTATAAAATATATTTTCTTGTTTTTCTTACTATTTCAACTTTTTCTCCTTATTATTTTTTTCTTTTTCTTTCTTCCTTCTTCTTCAAAATTCATTGTCATCTCCATTAAAGCTTTTCACTTTCAATGTCACTTTTTACCACAACTTCACCTCCCTTTTCTTACTACTATTAGTTAACTCTCCTCAATTTTAAAATTATATCTAAATATTTGTTTACATTTCGAACAATTTAATAAACCCGTTAGATTTCAAAATGATTAGTAGGTATTATTTTATTTTTTAATCCAAATTTCAATTGAACTTTTTCAATTTTCGGAGAATTCATTGATTCTTTCAAAATTATCATTTCTAGTTTTGAAGTTATATGAAAATGAGATAAAGTAATTGATGATACCTTCAAAATTTTGATTTTTCTTAGAAAAATAATTAGTTTTGTTATCAATAACTCAACAAAGTCTAGAAAATAGTATGATTTTTGAAAGAAAGGAATTTGACCGAAGAAGTAAAAGAAAAAGAAAATGAAGGAGGGGCTCAACTTAACGTGTGGGTGGGGTGAGGTGAGGCTGGGAGGTGAAGAAGAAGAAAGAAAGAAAGAAAATGGAGGGAGGGGTAGCTTGAAATTAGGGGTGGAAGATGAAATAGAATTTACAATGAAATTGAAATTAAAGTAATAAATTAAAATAAGTCAAAAAGTAAGAGAGAGAGAAATAAAGAAAAACTTAAAATGAAAAAAAAAATCTATTTCAAATTAAATTAACACGTGTCACGTAATGATTGATGCGTGATAACACTTGCTTTTTAAAATCTGGAATTGATCGAAAAATGATATAATAATATAAGTTCAGAATTGTTTAGGGGGGTAATAGGACACCCGCATAATTAAGGTGTCTTTTTGAAAATTCGAAACAACTTCAGGTGTCACTTTATGTATTTTCTCAAATAATATACAAGAATGACCTGCTTGTGATTCAAATTACATGTCTAACATGTATTACTACACATTTATAAATGACTATATTTAATAATAGGCGTAAATTATGAACTAACGGATAAATGATCCAAACCGAATAGGCGAAAAAGAACATCTATTTTTAATATAATAGACAAGTAAAAAGGATCGGAAGGAATACTGCCTTATCCATTATTTGATTTTTAATTCTAGAATAAGTTATACCAGAATTAGTAATTAGTATTGGAATAACTTATTTTTGTTAGAGGGTGGAATAATAATATTAAAATTAGTTGTCCCATAATAAAATAATGAAAATACAAAAATATCTCAATTCCTTCTTCTACTAATTAATACGGAGAGTATCGCTGTAAATAAAATAACTTTTTTTTAGAAAATTATGCAATGCAAATTATTTCTAATATATAAATTAAATTATCAATAAAATATAATATCAAGATAACTAATCTCAGCATGTTGTCAAACCATAAGACCTCTAGACTTCAAATTCTAAGATTTTCTGTTAAAATATTTTCCATGCAGTTTTAAACTGCTAGAGTTCAAGCTGCAACATTTTGACATAAAATTCGAACGGTAGCAATTTAAAATTGTACGAAAAGTTTATAAAGTTCAAATTATGATAGCTCAAAATTCACGAATACAGTTATTATTTTTTCTGGAGTTTGAGATGTGTAGTTCAAACTACTAAATTCTAAACTGATACATTTTTTAACTATTGAATAAAAAAATTTGAAGCCTTTTGAAATTTTAACTTAGGATCTCAATTTATGTGGTAGCAAAGGTCAAATTTTATTTTGTTTATATATTCATTTTGGAATCATTTTAGATATATGAGAATAAAGTTGCAAATGTTAATGTCTAAATAGTAGTCATATATATCAAGGTCAAATATCGAACATTTTGTCTGAAGTTTGACCTCATTTGTCAACACTTTTGAACTTGACAAAACTTGAGACATAATAACTACTCTTTAGACTTTCCCGCAAAAAAAAAGGAGTGAGGCAAGGTGATCCCTTATCCTCACTATATAGACTTGTGAAGACTCTACAAAGTAAAGTAGGATTCCAGTTTCATCCCAAATGCAAAAAAACAGAAAATATTGTCGATGATTTACTACTTTATTTTCTGTAGGTAGGGGTGATATATAAAGACTCTATTATGCAGTTATTTGCTTGCTTCCAAAGCGTCAGGATTGATAGATAGCTAATATGGATATATAGTTTGGTGAACTACAAGTTCAAATGTTGGCGGAACTTAATTTTGTCAAAGGAGAGCTACCTTTCAGATATCTTAGAGACTCTTTGTTGTCCAATGTAAGTCTCCCATTGATAAAATACGTACTCACTAATTGATCATTATCATACGCTGGATGGACTCAACTCATCATCATATTTGCTATACAATTCTATTGGTCTCAAATTTTTGCCCCTCCAGAAAGATTGATAAGAGTCCTTATGCAAAAGATTTTTGTGGACCAGCAGTGTTGATGTCTCAAAACAAAGCTTTGATTGCTTGGGGTACATTGTGTCTTCCTAAATCAGCTAGCGGTGGGTTTGAATTTCCTAGATGTTTATACATGGAATAAAGCTCCATTGTGTAAGCTTTTATGGAATGTTTGCAACAAAAAAAGATAAACTCCGGGTGGTGTGGATACACACGTACTATGTATAAAGACTGGGTTTATTTATTAATGAAGACAGAAAGTTGCTTAAATAGAATTACAGCGGAAAGACTCCTAAACGAACTGAAGTAATAAAACCTAACTAGACAATAACTGCTGAAACTTAATCCTAAATAAACAGGGATAGGGACTGCTCAAACTTAATAAGACTAAATAACTAAACTGACTCGTTTAAGTGTTAAAATACAAAAAAATAAATAAAAATGATTATAACTGATGCAATGAGAGTAATGACAATTTGATAGCGAAGCAGATCTCAAGGTTTAGAGATTTTAATTACAATTTTATGAAAGCTTAGTTCTCACTCCCTTTATGAAGCTTAGCCTCATTGTATCAAAATCTTACCAGGTAAGATATACCTTCCGATAGGCATAGAGATATATATATATAAGCAAACATCATAGACATATATAGGCTAACATCCTTGATGGAGAGAACTGAGCAACAGTGGGAAATTCCTCCCATTCCTACAATGTTAAGTAAGGCTAGCTAAAAATAAGCAATTAAAATTTAAGTAGCTGGACAAACACAAAATGAATGGAAAGGTGAAATTTAAAACTTAAATTGAAATTTGACCATTCAGACTATTAAATCATTTCACGCCAATTCATTGAGAAGATGCACTGTCAAAACTACAAATGGACAAAGATGGATTAGGCTCTCCTAAATACAACTACTATGTATGATTTAACTTAATACTGAATAAAATCACCTTTTCCACCAAAAAAAAAAAGAAAAGAAAACTACTTCAATAAATAGCCTAGACTAAATGTTGTTTAACACATAGTTTGTTTGTTCTACAATTAGTACTAATTTAATGTATCTTAATATGCAAGGGATAACATATGCTCAATTGCATATCTCTTATTTTAATTATGTCAGTTATGTTGATATCACTGTAGCAGCTAGACATTCTTAAGAAGAGGAAAATGCTTTCTCTTTACAAACAAAACGGAGCATTTTATGAGTTAACATTTTTGAAAGAACATCTAGAAAACATAGCTTTCTTCGAGGAAATCATTCGCTAAATATTTTTTAAGAGTTGCTATACATATCAAAAGGATAAAAGGAAACTCTATCATCATAAAAAATATATCTATAATTGAATGATATTCACATGAATAGAGAAAAAAATTTGGACCTGAGCATGAATTATGTGGTCCAGCAGTAATGAAAGAATAAAACATGTGAAAAGATATTATGCATCACAAAAACTAATTTATGTTGAACACCAAAAAGGGAAAAAGAGCAATTATCCCCTTGCAAATCGGGATAAATTGGAGAGTAGATAATGTTGTACATTTTACTAAGTTTGAACTTGAACCATCCACAAGCAAATGAAGATCTCATCAAATGAAGAATTGTAATTTAACACTACCTATAAAAGAAAGATAGGATCAAAAGAAGTGTGAATGTCTATGTCGGTACTTTGTATGTTGTGCCATTAGGCTCTAGGTTCTAACTTAATTGAAGCAGAAAGGAACAAATTTTTTTTATCCGTCATAACTCATATATCTGGAAAATTACTATGGGGAAAATCGAGTTAACATTTCGGGTGTGTTTGGTATGAAGGAAAACATTTTCCGGAAAATGTTTTTCAATTTTCTCATGTTTGATTGGGCTAAATGTTTTGGAAAATGTTTTCCAAATCAACTCATTTTCCTCAAATTTAAGGAAAATGACTTCCCTTCAAAACTTATGGAAAACATTTTCCAAAACTCTCTTCCAACTTCAAACCTGCCCCCAACCACCCCCCTCCAAAAAAAATAATTTTAAGTTTGTTTTTAAAAAAAATTTTAATTTCAAAATTTTATTTTTTTAAC